>JAIQCV010000100.1:0-122415 GCA_020496765.1 Gossypium stocksii | reverse complement strand
TTCAGCTAAGGCTATCGCTTCAGCTTGCACTGCTTAGAAGACCCTCGAGAAGGGTTTCTCAGGAGTTATTTTCGAGTCTAATTGTGCTTTTATTATTAATAAGTTCAATAGTCGGACTCTTGATTTGTACCTTTATGGCCGTATTGTTAGAAGGGCCTTAAATATTTGCAATTCTTTCGATGCTGTTAGTTTTTCCTTTTCCCATAGGTCAGCCAATCATGTTGCTCATTGCATGGCATATTGGCTGATGGATGGGAACGCTGCTTTGGATTTTGGTTTCGACTACCCAGATTTCATCCACCGGTTAGTGTTGCAGGATACCTTCTAATTTAATATACTTGGCCTTTTTGGACCTTTTTCTTTCAAAAAAAAAATCAAAGAAAAACCAGAAATAATACATTAGCAAACTTTAGGTATTACCTGTATCCCAAATTGCAAGCTTCAGCTTTTTATCCCCGGCATTTACATATTTCACTTTAAAATCAACACCTACACAACAAAACAAGTAGAGTTCTAAATCAGGACATAAAGATATGTAAGCAGATTAATGATTCTTATAATCAGTTTAATGTGAATGCATTGAAGGCTTACAGAAATAGAATAGTTTAACCAAGACCACATTGCAAGATCATCAATACATTCTAGATTTCTGACAAAATAAAATTTGCATTCCCAATTTACAGTCTTTCTGTTCATTCATCATATTTCCTTTCTTTTTATCAAAAGACAAAACAAAACTATCCACAAAAAGACAATGCAAACCTCATTTCTCAGAACCATAAAACCAAGAATTAATTTGGCACATCCAACATTTGAGATCCAATCGAGTTAAAATTTAAGATTTGGAAACTCCATTCTTAAGCATTTGGATAATTTCCATTGGTTAAACTGGAAAACGCAAGTAACAACAGCATCCATACATAAGTAAATTCATACATTTTTCTCCAAAAGAAAGTTATGTTTTCAATTTTCCTTCAAAAATATTTTTTGGTAAGCCGCCTTTTGATCTTGAAAAAGAAATCCAAAAGGGAGCGTAGATACCTTCATGTTCCGCAGATCAAGACAATGCCATTATAAATTATAAGACATAAACAGGAATAAAAGTTGATGAGCACAGTTCAAAATGAATACTTACCAATAGTGGGAGAGAGTTCCTCAAAGGAATCGGAAGTGAAACTTAAAAGAAGACTACTCTTTCCAACTCCTGAATCTCCTATCATCAGCAACTTGAACAAGTAATCGAACTCCGCTTGATTCGACGACTCCATTTTTCAATTAATTTACCAATTGAACTATCTTTCTTTCAAATAACACCAAATTTCTACGATCGGATCTCCCAAATCCAGCCCTCTCTTTCTCTTTTTCACCTCATCAACGCATCTAAACCTGAAAAACAACATGGAAGCAAAATCATATATATAGATTTGGATTTCAACGAGATAAAAGATTGAATCTAAGAATATCCTTATCATGTATCCCAAAATAATTTATTAATTGAGAAAAGAAAACTCCTTACACAGGTTTAGATCATGGTTGATCATACATATTTATAGAATTTATTTTATACATCAAAATTAAATATAATAAGAGATTACCTCTCAGAAAAAAAAAAAGAAAAGAAAAATGGTGAGAAGAAGATGAAATAATGGAGGAGAGAGCGAGACAGAATTTCTGATTAGCAGGGTTAATTGAAAAAAAAAACTAAAAAGGAACTTGTAAATGCAAAAGGGCAAAGTAAGGAATTACAAGAATAGTAGCGCGGGTGCGCACATTTGGCTTTTTCCATTCCAACACCAGAAAATAAAAAATTGGCAATAACCGGGTCGGGTCGTGTGAACTCGGATGATTTATGTTTTGACTTTTTGAGTAGTCGAATAAATCATTGGACATCTCTTATTTCGGGCCAGTTTGGCAATACTTTTGAAAAGTGCTTTTGAGAAGTGCTGTGAAAAAGTACTTTTGAGAAGTGCTTTCGAAAAGTACTTTTGAAATATTTAAGTGTTTGGTATTGCTGTTAAAAAGTACTTTTGAGAAGTAAAATGTCCATTTTAGACATGATATTATAAAGTAACAAATATGTATTTAAATAATGTTCAAATTAGTTAATATTATGATATTTTAGCAAAAATATAAAAAATAATTTATTATAACTTATTGTTAATATTTTAATATATAATATTAATTTTAAATATTTCTAAGTAATTAATTAATTAATTAATTAATTAATGTACCCTATTATTAATGAATTTCTTTTTTATTCTCAATATATCCACTTACACCGATATAAATATATATGTTTTAGCTGAGGATCAAGTAACAAAGCTAAGCAAGCAGAACAAAAAGCTTGTTTAACAAGCCTCGTGACTTGGTGAAGAAACAAAAGCTAAGTAATTAATATTAATTATTTATTAAATTTAATTAGAATATATAAACTATATTTAAATATTTAAATATAATCAGTAATTAACAATTATATTATTTTAAAAATAATTTTTTTATTTTTAATTAATAATTTTAACACATATACAACTAGAGAAAAAGTAAAAAAAGAGAAATGAAAAAAAAAAAAGTCTGCTGTCAATTTGGAAAGAAGAAAAATGAAGGGTAAAAAAGTGATATAAGGCCAAAAGCACTTTTGGCTAAGAAAAAGTAGCAAAATTGTTGCTTCATCATCTGCAAAAAAGTGCTTCTCTAAAGTTGAAAAGTGGCAAAATTGTGAGCTGTTCTTTAATGCTTTTAACCAAAAAAGTACTTTTTGGGCAAAAGCCCATCCCAGAAGCACAGCCGAACGGAGCCTTCATCTTAGATTTTCATTTTGGGGGCAAGTAGCAATTTCTGTTTATGCAATAGGCAATTAAACAAACTCACACCCCGACTAGAGAAAGTACTAAAAACCATATTCGAATCGATTAATAAATATGATTATAGGCATTTTTATATTTTCAAATTATTCATTTTATTATTTTTTGAAAATTATTTTAAATGTACATCAATATTTTAAATACATTATTTTTCCACACATAAGTGTGATACAATTATTAATAGCTGTTAGACATAACAAACTAAGGAAAGATAACAAAATTTAAACCAAGTGTTGAGTAGAAAGTTAAAATGATATTATCAACCTTAACTTAATTGAGATTTTAAAGTCTAGTTATAATTAAGGATGACAAAAGTTCAACCCTTCAATAGATTCTAAATTGATTTGTTCCAATGAAATGAGCCTCTATTTATAGTTGAGTCCCTCTTACATCAGTAGTACAGATTGAGTTACATCAATGGCTCTAATTTGAACATATTTATATGATAGAGTTTTAAGGAAATTTAAACTCTCTATTTTCTATATTGCTTGGAATTTAAATTAACCTAGTAACTACAATTTATTAGAGAGTTTTCTATGTTCTCAAGCTTCTAGTAAATGGGTTTTCTAGAATGTTTCAAGAAGTGGATTGATCTTAATAGATTAAGTAGACCTATCTAACTTAAATGATCACCTTGGTCATAGACCTTTATTTATGGGTCATGACATTTTATCTTGAAACTACAATAATGTCTTAAACGATTCTCGACTAACTTCACTATCGAATAGTCTTTTAACCTATAATTCTATCACCATTCAATTTGATCTTCCATGCCACATTGTACATATTGATCCTAGGAGGCCTTCACTTCTAATCACTCTCATTATAACTTACCTTAGTCTAAGTCCTCCTGATCCTTACAAAAAAGTTTGGGCACACTTACGTTAAACATTAATGAACCTTGAGTGTTGATGACAACTCCTGTTTGTAAGCAACTTTGCCTACTCATCTTGAAACTTTGAAAGGACTCTTGTGTCTCTACCAAACCATAGTAAACATCCAACAACTTCGACAAATCACATTGTATAACACTAGAATAATGTTTAATATGTACCTCCCTCAATGTATTTACTCTATTTTGACTACCCATATTGTATAAATACTTTTTTACTTTCAAAGTTTGATGCATGATCCACCTTTTCATAGGCTTTATATCGATAAAGGATTGTTTCCCTTCTAGCACAAATACATTGTATTTTGACATAAAAATTTAAGCTCATTTCATACTTAAAAGTTTGTTTAGGGGGTGATCTTTCAAGTCTTTTATCGTTTTTTCACATTTAGATTAGCATTTATGTGAATTGTATTTTTTTAGTTATTTTTATGTTATTTTTAATAAAAACATCAATTATATGTCAAATTGAGCTTAATGTGTGGCTAAGGCATTTTCAAGGACTTAACTAAGGAATAAGAAGGAAAGGATCAACTAAGCAACTTCAACGTTGGAACCTTAGGATGTTGATGTCACAATCTAGAGTTCTATGATTCTTCATATCATGACATCACTCCCTAATATTGAGACATCAACCTTTCCACCATGCCAAGCAAGTTACCTCGAGAAGTGATAAACGATAAATTATACATATTTTTACCTCATGTTTAGCCTATATTTTGGATGAATTATTATCTCTTAATCTTTCTTTTTCATATCTTATACTTAGGAGAGCATAAGGAAGAGAAAAGAATGGAAAATGGACCAAAAACGAAGAAAATGGGCCAAAGTGTGAAAACAACACGGCCAAGAAGTCACCACACGGCCGTGGCACACGGCCGTGCCACACAAGGTCCAACGCCCAGCCCCGACAAGCACGGCCAGGCCACACGGCCGTGCCACCTAACAGGCCCGAACACGGCCCTTATCGAAACCACACGGGTGTGGCACACGGCGTGTCCCTGTCGTGAGGAAGTGCAATTTCACTCGGATTTGGATACTTAGAGGCTAAGAAAGGCATCCCAAAGCTCTATATAAAGACCCTAGGAGGCAACTCTAAGGGTGTACTCTTTTCTCCCAAAAAGGAGCGCATATTTCTGCCACACAAGGAGTGAAAGCAAGGAATTACTCCAAGGGAAGCCGATTGATTCATCCCAGAAGCCAGAATTCTACATCAAGACAGAGGATCTCCCTAAATTCCTTCAGGGGTTTTTGGGTTCTTTATGTTTTGTTATCTTATTTCTTCTGAGATTTTCTTTATTAATTATGAACTAAACCTCTCAAATACTTGAGGGGGATGAAACCTAAGACAGATCTTGTTATTATTTATTCTTGAATTATATGATAAATACTTGAATTGTTCTTAATTATGTGTTCTTCATTCTTGATTTAATAATCCTAGGTATTACTTCAAGAAACTGATGTGCTTAGGCAGAGGAGCAAAAGTCCCTGTTTTAAGAGTAGATCTACCATAATTAAGCGGAGTTGCATGCAACCCTAGACATAGGGCGACATAAATCTGCCGGATTAGGGTCAAACCTAATAGGGGGATCCATAGATCGAATTAATGCAACCTAGGGGTGTTAATTAATAAAGAAACTTTATTAACCACCTAGGATTAGTTGTTCTTATCCTCGACGGAGGTATTAACATAGGTTAGGGATCTCTACGGATCAAGTCAAGTGAAGAAATCGTCTAGTTCAAGAAGTTAATAACAAGTGAAGTCTAGGTGGATTCTCCCTTGAGTATTGCTCATATCAATCAGCTTTTCCCGAAAGTTTTCCCCAATTTACTTTTTGTGCACTTTTAGTTAGTTTTAGAATTAGTTTCAACAACCCTCTTTTATTTTTAGGCTAGATAATAGAAAGGAAGTAAGTATTAGTACTTTTGGTTCCCTTGGGTACGATAACTCGGTCTTACCGCTAAACTATACTACTGTTCGATAGGTGCGCTTGCCTTTAAAATCGTGATATTAGTTAGTTTTTGGTGTGATCAGTTTTTATAAATTTTATTACTTAATATCGCGAGTATCAAGTTTTTGGCGCCGTTGCCGGGGAACTAAAATATTAAGAAAACTCGATTTCTATTACTTTAGCCATTACTATATTTATTTATTTTAGTTTTTATTTATTTTTTTTTTATTTTATTTTATTCTATTTTAATTTTCTTTGCTTTTTTTTCCTTCTAGGTATTTCTAGTTTATGACTAGAAACAACCCAGCAGGACCATTACTTTTTGACGAAGATTTAGAAGCGACAGTTCGCAGAACTCGCAGAGAGATCAGACGAAGCCTACATTATCCAGAACAAGATCAAGAACAAGGCCAGAACCTACAGAAGAGATGGAAGCAAATCAAAACATTCCACCCCCCGCAATAGCCGCGCAACCAGTGAATCAAGATGAAGCTCCTCGTACTATGTATGATTATGCTAAACCTAGTTTGGCTGGTACTCAAACTAGCATTATTAGACCTGCCATTGCTGCTAATAATTTTGAATTAAAACCTAACACTATTCAGATGATACAGCAATTGGTGCAGTTTGATGGTTTACAGGATGAAGATCCAAATTCACACATAGCCAATTTTTTGGAACTTTGTGATACTTTTAAAATTAATGGCGTTTCTGATGATGCCATTCGTCTAAGGCTATTTCCATTCTCTTTGAGAAATAAAGCCAAACAGTGGTTAAATTCTTTACCACGAGGCTCAATCACTACATGGGAACAGATGACCAAAAATTTTTACTTAAATATTTTCCTCCAGCTAAAACAGCTAAATTACGAAACGATATCTCTTCTTTTGTGCAGATGGATTTAGAAACACTTACGATGCCTGGGAGAGATACAAAGATCTTTTGAGAAGATGCCCTCATCATGGGTTACCTTTGTGGTTACAAGTTCAAACCTTTCACAACGGTTTGAATCCTTCAACAAGGCAAATGATCGATGCAGCCGCAGGAGGAACAATCAACAATAGAACACCCGAAGCAGCTTATGAATTTATTGAAGAGATGTCACTGAATAACTATCAGTGGCAAGTCATGAGGACAAAGCGACAAAAGCGCAGGAGTTTATAATATTGATTGTCACTATGCTTACTAACCAAGTAGAACTTTTAAATAAAAAGTTTGATAATTTTGTTGGTTCTACGCAGGCAACCAGTGATGCGACACAACCCAGGAAATATGTTCAATCCAGATTCATCTTATGGACACAGTAGAAACTGAGCAAGCCAACTATATGGGTAACAATTCTAGACCTCAAAATAACCCTTATAGTAATACTTACAATGCAGGTTGGAGAAATCACCCCAATTTTTCATGGGAGGACAAGGAAATCAAAGACAACAGCCTCCTCCGGGATTTAGCAGCACCACCACAACAAGAAAAAAGCCGAATCTTGAAGAGATGTTCACCAAATTTATGGCCGCATCAGAAACGTTTCAAAACACTGAAACGGCACTAAAAAACCAACAAGCATCAATTCAAGGGCTTGAGAATCAAATCGGTCAACTTGCAAAATTAATTTCAGAGAGACCACAAGGTGGACTACCAAGTAATACTGAGCCAAATCCCAGAGAACATGTCAAAGCAATTACTCTAAGAGATGGGAAAGTACTAGCTGAACCAGAAAAGAAGTCTGTTCCAGAATCTTCAGGAGACAAGGTAGAGGAACCCAAGGAAAACACTCCACCAACACTCAAGGAATACAAACCGCCTATTCCATACCGGCAAAGTTGAAGAAAGACCGTACAGACGCTCAATTCGGTAAATTTCTTGAACTTTTTAAACAATTACACATTAAACCTTTTGTTGAAGCAATTTCACAGATCCGAAGTACGCGAAGTTCCTTAAAGAACTTCTGACAAATAAAAGGAAGTTGGAAGAATTAGCCACAGTGGAACTCAACGAGGAATGCTCAGCTATTCTCCAAAATAAACTGCCGGCAAAACTGAAAGATCCAGGAGTTTTACTATTCCTTGTTTAATTGGTAGTTTACTTATTGATAAAGCCTTAGCTTAGGTGCTAGCATTAATCTCATGCCTTACAAAATGTTCAAGCAACTAGGTCTAGGGGAACCAAAGCCCACTAGGATGAGTATTCAACTAGCTGATAGATCTGTTAAATATCCTAGGGGAATCATAGAAGATGTGCTAGTAAAGGTAGATAAATTTATATTCCCTGTTGATTTTGTTGTGCTTGATATGGATGAGGATATTGAGGTGCCTTTAATTTTGGGACGTCCATTCTTAGCCACTGCTAGAGCTGTTATTGATGTAGGGGATGGTAAATTAGTACTTAGAGTTGGTGAGGAAGAAGTCGTTTTTAAAATCTATGATGCTATGAAATTTTCTAAAGAACAAGATGATTCCTATTTTGTTGATATTATTGATTACTTTGTTCAAGATAATTTTCAGGAACTTTCTCTCGCAGACACGTTGGAACTGTGTCTTGTTCAAGGTGGGGGAAGATGAAGCCACCACTGAAATTGAGAAGTAAGAAAGGAGTTAGATTCTAATGAAATTATCACGAGACACATAAGTTATGAAAGTATAAAGATGAATGATGATTGAGACAGAAACCTTCCATTGATGAACCCCCTAAATTAGAGTTAAAGCAACTGCCAGATCATTTAGAATATGCCTTTTTAGGGGAAGATTCAACTTTACCAGTTATTATCGCATCAGATTTAAGCATTGCAGAAAAAGAAGAACTACTCCATGTGTTAAGGAAGCACAAGCAGGCTATAGCTTGGAAAATTTCAGATATTAAGGGAATTAATCCTTCTTTTTGCACCCAAAATTTTAATGGAAGATGAATATAAACCATCGGTGCAAGCTCAGAGACGATTGAATCCCAACATGAAGGAAGTTAAAAGCCGAGGTAATTAAACTTCTAGATGCAGGCATTATTTATCCTATTTCTGACAGTTCTTGGGTAAGTCCTGTGCAGGTTGTTCCTAAAAAGGGAGGCTTGACCGTGGTGTCTAATGACAAAAAAGAGTCAATACCTACAAGAACAGTCACTGGATGGAGAGTTTGCATTGATTATAGAAAGCTGAATGACACAACTCGAAAAGATCATTTTCCCTTACCTTTTATTGATCAGATGTTGGAAAGATTATCAGGTCACATGTATTATTGTTTCCTAGATGGCCTCTCTGGTTACTTCCAAATCCCGATAGCTCCAGAAGATCAGGAGAAAACGACATTCACATGTCCATACGGTACGTTTGCTTATCGTAGAATGCCTTTTGGTTTATGTAACGCTCCTGCTACTTTTCAGCGATGCATGCTAGCTATCTTCAATGAATTCGTGGAAGACATCATGGAGGTATTTATGGATGATTTTTCAGTTTTCGGTAATTCTTTCCAACTTTGTCTTAATAATCTAAAACGTGTTTTGATAAGATGTGAAGAGACAAATTTAGTGCTAAACTGGGAAAAATGCCACTTTATGGTTCAAGAGGGTATTGTATTAGGACATAAAATTTCTAGTAAAGGGATAGAGGTAGATAAAGAAAATTGAAACCATTGAAAAATTACCTCCCCCTAATTCAGTTAAGGCTATAAGAAGCTTTTTAGGACATGCCAGTTTTTATCGCAGTTTATTAAAGATTTTTCTAAAATAGCTAAGCCTTTAACAAAGTTGCTAGAAAAAGACGTGCTTTTCAACTTTGACCAAGAATGTTTAGAATCTTTTAACACTCTTAAGGAAAAGTTAGTCAATGCCCCGATTATGATTTCACCTGATTGGAATCTACCTTTTGAACTAATGTGCGATGCAAGTGATTTTGCAGTAGGTGCAGTTTTGGGACAGCGAAGAGACAAGCACTTTCAACCGATCTATTATGCTAGCAGAACTTTGACAGCTGCTCAAGCAAATTATACTACCACAGAAAAAGAATTGCTAGCCGTTATTTTTGCATTTGACAAATTCAGATCTTATTTGATTTTGTCAAAAGTCATTGTTTATACTGACCATTCTGCTCTTCGCTACCTTTTAACTAAAACTGATGCAAAACCTCGATTAATAAGATGGATTCTATTGTTACAGGAATTCGATTTAGAAATAAAGGACAAGAAAGGAGCTGAAAACTTGGCAGCAGATCACCTTTCAAGATTAGAAAACACACAACCCAAGTACCTCGATAAAATAAACGACTTGTTTCCTGAAGAACAACTCCTAGCCTTAGCAGATAGCAGTTCCTTGGTTTGCTGATTTTGCAAATTATTTAGCAGCTAACATAACCCCAAAAGGGCTGACCCATCAGCAAAAGAAGCGATTCTTCGCTGATGTGAAAAACTACTTTTGGGAGGATCCTTTTCTTTTTCGAATTTGTGCAGATCAGGTTATTCGAAGATGCGTTGCTGAAACAGAAGCATACCAGATTTTAAATCACTGCCATTCAGGACCCACAGGAGGACATCACAGTGGAGCTAGAACTGCTCATAAGGTACTCGAATCAGGCTTTTACTGGCCTACACTTTTCAGGGATGCCAACAGGTATGTGACCTCTTGTGATAAATGCCAGAGAACAGGTAATATTTCTCAACATAATGAAATGCCTCAGAGCTATACTTTCATGCGAAATATTTGATGTATGGGGTATTGATTTCATGGGTCCATTCCCTACTTCATTTGGGAATAAGTACATCCTAGTAGCGGTAGATTATATGTCAAAATGGGTGGAAGCCCAAGCCTTACCTACTAATGATGCTAGAATGGTAGTACGATTTTTGAAGAAACTTTTCTCTCGATTTGGAACACCTAGGATATATACCACTAACCTTTATTGGTCTTTTTACAGGTTTCCAATATTCTCTGGGAATAGCATTCATCTTACAACTACTTGTTGTCGCACCTGTATCTATTAAAGCATGTAAAGGAATTTTATCCTTAATTTTTATTTCAATATATATACAATTTTTAATATCTTGTACCGAAGATTGTATATCTTCTATTCTAGTATTTCTAGAATTTCTGCTAGGTTCGGTAGGAAAGATAGGGATATGAACTGTTTTCATACCTATCGGTGTAGAGAATGTTGTACTTTTATTATCTTCTTCTTCCTCTATTTGAGAAGTTGAAGGTAGAACTAGATTATCATCTGTATTTGTTAACAGATTATTTTTAAAATATAATTTATCGCCTGATGCCATATATTCAATAGTACTTACTGGTTTTGAAGTACTTGCATTATTTATATCTCCTATTATCCAGTCTTTTGGAATAGAAAGATCTTTTAAGTGTAATAATTTAGGCTGTATTTCCGTAGTAATTTTATTAGGTTCAAAAAGTTCAATAATTTTATTATTTACTTCTTTTATTTCTACATCTGCAGTATTAGTATATTCATTAATAGCAGTCCAGCTTATTGCAAGATCTTCTGCTAAATCCTTAATATCAGAATTTTTTGTCTGAATTCTTAAACAAAGACACTCTTCTATTAGAGGGTCCGTAATGGATATAAAATAATTTGGTTTTACCTTAAATCCTATTACCCCATTATATAAATTTGATTGAATTCCTCCAATAAATGCTTTTATTGGATTTTCAAATCTTTTATCTAATAAAACTGCTATTATAGGTACATCATGACCTCTCCTAAATAAAGCTCTAATCGTGATCATAATTATACCTAAATGTATATATCTAACCTGAGATATTTCTTTCTAATCCTCTTAATTTTTTCTTTAGTAAATAAAGGGATTTCAGTTAATCCTCCTTTAGTATCCTTAGCGACTGTATTACCGCTAATCTTTTCAATATGTCTTTGTGACCATATTTTAAACTTGGATATTTTATATATTTCTTCTTTAGAAATATGATTTTTAGTTATCTTTTCTATCATTTCTTCTAAGAAATCTTTTTCCTCACCAATTAGATTTCCTAATTTTATATCCTGTTGTTCAGTCTTAGGAATTTCTTCTAACTGATTTTTATGTCCTAACATAAAGATATATTCTTCATTATCAGTATCAGAATCTGTTTCTGATATTAATTCATATAATATTTCTGTAGGATTTATTTCCTCACTAAAACATATTTCTAAATCTTGTTCTTCAAGATTTTAATCATTTTTCTAGCATTTTTCCCTTTATTAGGACAATATGTAGCTATATGACCTTCTTCATCACATATAAAACATTTACAAATTTGTTTTATAGGTTTTTTAGAAGTCTTTCTTCTTACAAATTTTTTCTTTTTGTTATTATTATTACTATTATTACCATTATATTTTTTATTTCCTGGTTTCCATTTTACTATCTTATATTTTTTATTTTTATAATTTTTATAAGTCTTAGGTTGTATGGGTTTACAACCAAACTCCCATTCACCTTCCAATAATTTTGTACAATATATATGACTTAATTTATTCTTAACTTGTTTAGCAGCTTTACTCTGTAAACAATGTAAAGTAATTCTTTCTCTAGGAAAATTAATTCTATTTCCTATACTATCTATATTTTCTTTATCTAAACCAGTTGCTTTACTGTGTTTATCTAAATAAGAAGCATATTTATTTATACAAATTTCATCCCATGGTGGGGGTAACTTATGGAAATATTGGTTTTTCCAAAATTCTATATTACTATTTTTTAACTTTTGATATTCGTGAAGAAATTTTTTAGAAAATTCTTCTAAGTATCTGATATCACATAATTTTATTTTTGATAAAATATAACTAGATTGGCCATCCTGATCTTTTTTATAAGTATAACCATAAAATTCTGTTTTTAGAAGTAAAGTAAAACCTTTTAATAATTCTTTAGGAGTACCTATTTGATTAATAAGTTGTTCCTTTTGTTGTTTACCTTTTTCTGATTCTTCCCACCGACGGAGAAATTGCAAAACATCTCCCTGAAAAGTTCCTACAAAATAATTTAAAAATTTTTCTTTTGTCCAACTATTGCTATTATTATTAACAACAATAGTCATTGATTGTGCCCAGTCATCTATTGTTTTTTCATAGTCTGACAAAGGTATTTTAGTTAAATCTAAATATATACCACCCTGAGCAACATTTCTTTTATTTAAGTCATCAATCCTATACGGTATAGGTTGACTAGATGATTCTCCTGGGTTTTTAGGTTTTACATCATTAGTAGCTATGGTTTCAAATATTCTAGTCGTTTCTTCGACTAGCTCATTATCCCTATTAAAAGATCTCAGATAATCATCTTTTTGAATATCTGATTCTATTTTTCTTTTCCCATAAAGATCTTTTTTATCATTTTCTTTAGGTTTCGAAATATAAGGATCTGTGTTGTCAGTATCCATAGGTTCCGGTATTTCTATATTTTCTTCTGTTGAAGTGTTTTCTTCATCAGAATTATAACTAGTAGCATTTATTTCTTCTGAAATTATAGAATTATTATCATCTAATTTAGTATCATTATTTGAACTACTACTACTATCTGTAATATCATTATTTAACATATAGTGATAATTAAATATTTTAAACAGACCTTTATGTTTTTCACAAAGTTCTTCTATTAACTTTAAATATTCTACCCTTTCATACTTATCCTCAGTAGTGGAAAATTTATCTTTCCAATGTTCTAGAAGTTCTTTATAACACTGAAAATCATATTTTTGTTGTTTTGAATATTCTCTTTTTTGTTTTTCTTTTTTAATACTATTATTAGTATCCGACTCGTCCGAAGAAGTTTGGTCTTCCTCAGATAAAGCTAAAATAACATTACTATTACCATAGTATAATGGACCTAAATCCATTTCTTGTTCTTCACTTTTATTAGTAAGAACACTACCTAATTTATTATTAATATCTGATAAAAGTTCTTTAGACTCGTTATTCAAGTCTAATTCGGTTACCTTACTCATATTATCAACTTTACTTTAAATATTATTAACCTTATTATATAACTTATTACTTTCAATATTACTTTCAATATTATTACCTTACACGGCCTCATCTGGCCGTCACACCGTCATGACATGCGCGCACGGCCTGACTCGTCAGTCACACGCCCATGTTGCGTTACACAACCTACCACATGGGCGACCACAGGCCCGTGTGGCATCGATAGTGGAGTTTTTAACTTTCACCGAAACCCCGTTTTCTACTTTTTCGAGTACACACCTGATTCTGGTTGAAGCCTAAATGATCACTGAGCACTACAAAACCTACAATTGAACAATAAACCCTTAAATAATCGTTTCTAACGCACACTTAGAATGAACCTAAACTGAGATTTTTATCCAAGAAGTAACCACTCTTACCTTTGATCAAATACTAGCAAATTTGCAATCCCACAGCAACGATTGGAATCCTAAAGCCGCTTAATGATCCCCTAGACATGAAACACAATTCCATTAAATGACGGTTCCTCGTCACACCCAAAAATACTAAGAACTCACTTATCGAACTCGCGTGGGAATAATCAATGTCACAAAATGAAAAAAAGGAATAGGTCCAGCAAAATGGAAGAAAAGGAGAGGGCAGAACCAAGTCAAAAATTAGGCAGAAAGGGAAAAAAAGGGTAAATTGGTAGAGAGAAAAACAATGAGAGAGAGTGTGAGAGAGAGTGTCGAATTTTCATATCACAACAACTTCCCAATCCCTAATTTCTCTCCCCATATCCCCACAATTCACAACTACTCAGAATCCAGTTTAATTCAAACTCTTGCCGAAACCAGTAGCAAAAATTATCCCATTTGCACACGCGGGGATTTGAACACAGGACCTTCAACACACCAACACTCAACTTAACCACCAGACCAACAGGCCCATTCTAATATAAGCTTACCTACAATTAAACTTAAGCCCACTGACTAGAGATAGGGTTTTAGTCATAAAAATACCAAAATTTACCCAAGCTAAGGCTTGAACTTGGGACCTCACACACACACCCAGAACACTTAACCATTAAAACATACGGATATTTGTGTCATATTTTAACAAAACAAAAGTATGAATTTAGGCGCGTTACACCTATTTTCAATTATACCATTAAATTTTAAAATTTTCACAATTTAGTCCTTATTACTCAAAATTTACAATTTATTCTACAATTTATTCATTTTCCATCAATAACTTAAAAATCTATCAATTTAACCTCTATTTTTTAAACTATTCAACAATAGTAACTCTAAAATTCTAAGCAATATTAAAAATTGCAACACGGGTTGACTAGTCCTAAGTACTAGGATTCCAAAAACGTAAAAATTAAGAGAAAATGATTAAATTGCACTAACCAATTTGAGCTTGAACTTCTAAAGTCCCAAGGCTGTGCGTGTTCTCCTTTTCATTTCTTTCTTTCTTTCTTCTAGTTTTGCATGCATTTCTCTTTCCATTCTCTTTATTCTTTCTTTTATTATATTTTCATTTTATTATTATAACATATGTAATATATATAATAAGTTTACATATATCATATATACTATACATTAACGTCGTCCACTTTAACAAGGTAAATGTATATTTACCATTTTAGTCCCTTTAATTTATTTCAATCTATAATATCACTTTTAGCCCTTATGCGATTTAGTCCCCATACCTTAACAATTCCTAATTTCATCAAAATTTACTTAACCAAATCTAATTCACTACTAAACTAACCTCGTAAATATTAAATAAAATATTCACGAGTTTGTTTTACGAAAACAGAATCCTGAATCTCGTTTTCTGACACCATTGACTATTGGGTTGTTACAAGAAGACTTATATCTCATATGGCATCATCAAATATTCTCACTTAGGTTTTTCTAATCTATTATGAAATTTAACTAGGTAATCTAACCAATTTCCTCTAAAAATAATCAAATTATCTTATATTAATAAAAAAATTCATGCTTGAAAAAAATCATTACATGCTTTATTATTTTCAACCACTATTCACAGTAATATAATTCAAGCATGATGCAACACAAACAATAACACATTTTTTTATTTTTTTAAAAGGAAATGTAACAGTTCGATTTTTCAATGGTATCGAAAATAGTGGTTCGAGACCATCAAATCCGGCGAGTAAGTTAATAAATATTATTATTTAATATTTACAAGTCAAATATGATTTTAAAAAGTTTTTGAATTGGTAATTTGTGTTTTATAATGATTTATTAAGTCAAGTGGTTTTAGAAAGATTTGTTTAAAACACAAATTACCAATTCATTAATTAATTAAAAATATTATTAAAGTTTTGTTGAAAGGTTTTGACGTTTTGATAGTTAATTAATTAAAAATGACTACATTGAAAAATGTGCAAAACTTGTTAAATATAATAATTAAGTGATTAAATGGCTTGACTAATAAATGAAGGGGGACTTAAGAAATAAATAAACCAAAATTAAAAGGTGAGGTGGCATATGAAGGAAAAATAATAAAATAAAATGATTCAATGGCAAAATGGTAATTTTGATGAAATTAAAAATAAAACAAATTGAATTTGAAGGTTTTCTAGACATTTCTTCTTCAATTTTCAGCCAAAACAGCCATAGGAGAGAGAGATTGAGCTGGTTTTTCATACTTTTGCATTATTTGAGTTCAATTCTTGCCCGTTTCTTGTAATTTTTATGTTTTTGAGATTGTTACAATTAGGTCCAACTAGATCATACCTTTGTTTTTTTATTTTATTAAAAATTTTGGAAGTTGCCATTGATAGATATTAGATTTTTTTTATGAATAACATGAATTTGGAGCTTTGATAATGTTGTATGATGATTTTATAAAGTGATTTATTTAAAATATTAATTTTAGGATTAAATTGTGAAAAGGTTAAAATATTTGGGTTTGATAGTGAATTTTGAGTTTACTAGGGGCTGTATGAAGGCCTAGAATATTTGGATAGATTATTGATTGAGAAAATTAGTTAATTTGATAGATTAACTAATTAAGGGAAATTACAAAAATTGTAAAAGTTTGGGGTAATTGTGTAAATTTAAAAAATTAAAGGGTATTAATTGTAAAGTGAATTGGAAATGAAATATATGCTAATAAGTGAGTAATTTTATATTCTAGATCAAGATCCCGTATCGTGAAAAATGAAAAATAGCAGAATAGTCCCTAAACTTCTATAATTACTACAATTCAATCCAGATAAGTTCGTACGAGTAAAATTTAATATTTGTATAAATTTGATGAACGATTTTATGCATTTATTCTATTGTTGGAAATGAGTCATTGTTGGAATTATAATATTAAATTGGATATTCGGTTTGAATGGAACACGGGATTTGAGTACATTCGTATTTTAGTGTATGATGCTATTGGAAGGAGACAACGACATTTTTTGCAAGTGAATCGGGGTTCAACATTTGTTGCAAACTCTTGTGTTTTACTTTCTGTTCAGCTCTTACGAGCTTCTGTTCAGCTTTCGAGCTTTTGTTGGCGTATTCGAGAGGATTAGCTCTTATGAGCTTCTGTTGACGATGTACTCTTATCTGTAAGTCGTTCTTCGAATGAAAAATTTTGGTAAAGTGATTTATTTAATGAATTTGAAGTACATGTTATTTATTTTTGTATTGATTTGAATACGAATGTCTTTATCAATTGAAGTTGTGAATGATAGGGAATTGACATGAATGATTTTATTTATTTGACTTGTTATAGTAGGTTCGGTAAGATTTTGTTTAACCCGTCGAACTTTCTAAGCTTCATTAAGCTTATATATGTTGTTTAATGTCTTTTTAGATTTTCAGAAGGTTGGACGATCGGATCAGCACTTAAGTCACACTATCCAGCTTATCTCGGTAGTTTTTGAAACATTAAATACAGTTTATTTGGCATGTATAGGCTTTTGTTCGATTTTGGTAAAATTTAGCTTATGTAAATATTATGAATAATATTTTGTTTATATAACCAACATACATATTGATATGAAATTAAGGTATGGGTGTGATTTTAGTATAAGTGATATATGTATGTATATAGTTAAGTTAAAGTGAACTTTGGTAACTTGGTTAGATAGGTTAATTAGATAAGTTTGGATACTTGGTTGACATCTTTTAAGTTGTCATATGAGGTGCCTACGGGCATATTGGTTTTATGTGGTGATAATACATGTTTAAGACATAATTTTTGCTTGTGTTGAAGGCCTTGTTATGGCTCATTGATGGGCAATTTGTTGAGGCTAGGTTGGTGTCAATTTAGGTTAGAAATATGGCTTAGAAAATGGCCTATTTTTGTCCACACGAGTAGAGACACGGGCGTGTGTCTCAGCCATGTGTGGCACACAGCCAGGTGACATGGCCCTATGTCCCCTGTGTCTTTTAGGAATGCAAGTTAGTATGCTCACACGGCGTAGCACATGGGCATGTGATTTGGCTGTGTGACCTAAGTTAGAGAGTTACACAGGTACAAACACGAGCTAGACACAGCCATGTGTCCCTATGTCAAATGCCTACACGGCCTAAGACACTAGCGTGTCTCCTAACCGTGTGAGTCATACAGCCTGGCCACACGGCCGTGTGACCCCTACAGCTTTGAAAAATTCCAATGTTTTCTAAAAAATTCTCTGACTACCCAATTTAGTCCCGACTTATTTCTAACACATATTTTGGGCCCTTGGGGCTCATATAATGGACAATATGTTTGATTTCGATTGGTTTCTGACATGAATGTTATATTATAGGAAATATCTATTTATTATTCTGTAAATTTCGGTAATGCTCTGTAACCCTGTTTCAGTGATGGATACGGGTTAGGGTTGTTACAGGAAATAACCAAATAAAACAAAGTAAACACACAACACAAGAATTTATCCTATATACTTCCCTCACACTTTAGAACATATATTGCCTTTAGTGTAAAATAATTAAAGTTCAAACAAGAAAAATTCCCTGAGTAGGCCGAATCCTTATTGTTATGATAATCTCTGGATACCTAAAAAAATTCTACGAAAAGAAATATGAAAAATAATGTAAAGAAAATAAAAATAAAAGTAAGAAGAACAAGAAGAAGTGTCGATAATGGATGTAGAATGTTTCAAAATGTTCAGATGAACTTGGCTCTTCATTGTTTCAAGGTTGCGTTCTGTCTAAGATGTCACGACATTAGTGTGGATGTCGGGACATTGAGCCTAGTTTCTGGCTTCTTCAATTTTTTTCAATTCTGTCACTCTCTTGTATCTACACCTATTCTAGGAAAACTAAACACACCTTAAATTAATAAAAATAAAATAAACGAATAAAAAAACACAAAACAAAATTTAAAATAGGAAATAGTTCTTTAAAAATCGGGACAATCCGTGTTGCCATTATAAAAGAACTTCCAGTTGGTTCTCGACACTTTGATTCGATGTTTTCTCCACTGCAATATATATGAACCAGCCCATTCGGTCAATTCCAATGATATTGCTTTATTTTCAACCGACACGACATCCACATTACAAGCCATTAGTACCAAATCTGGGCCAACCCCAAATTATTTGTTAGGTTATTACTGCCTCGAGCTTCCTCCCCTCCATGTCGTGTGAAGTTTTGCTCACTCGAGCTTTGTTGCCCTTGTCGGATGAGAATAAGTCAAACTCATTGACCTCTTCAGTTGGCATCTTCTCTGCTATGGACAGAAAGTGTATTGGCTCTTCTACACTTTCATTTAGAATCGATTTAAGCTCCATGTTACTAGTTACTTCTATTTTTACGTCAGCAGCTTCATCTACTATTATGTTTGTTTCTCCATTAATTAGATTAGGGACACCTTTGGGTACGTTTAGTTCATCAACACAGTCCCCAATTCCAAACTCGTATTGATTTCCATCATCTAAGTTCGGATGATTTTTGATAATACAGTGGTCATCATGGTTAGAATTGAGAACATCATGTACAACATCTTCCTGTGAAGTTAAGGCCTCTGATATCTCTCGGAGCATTTCCATCATTTGTGTCATCTTATTTGACATTCTTGATACTATGTTGGATGTTTCATTGTTAGCTCAAGATATGATCACACTTAGATCGATGTTTATTCGGCTTACGTATGGGTTCCTCTGAATACTTAGTTTTATCTTCATAGTCATAATTCCTATACGCATTGTAAGGTAGCTCGGCCATATGTTTACGCTTATTATATTTATTATTACTGGGTTGTTGAAGCTCCATTCAACCAAATATGTTCTTCATTATTGTGCTAAAAGGACAACTCATCTAAATCAGACCAGCTATCATCATCATTAAATTTATTTATATGTGTGTCTATGTTCTAGGTTGAAGGTTTATTAGCTCAATTGTTTCGCATGACAATATCTCTTATTGATTAGAAAGAGACTCTATTGGGTATTCGGGCTTTTCAATCTTTTTTATCATCTAATTCATACAAAGGTTCATATGAATTATGTAACGCCCCAAATTATGTTTCTATGCTTCTGATTAAATGTGACACAAATAATTGTCTGCTTCAGTGGTTAATTGTTTTGGGTATGTGTGTGTAGGTCCCAAGTTCAAGTCATGCATTTGGAAAAAATTTGGAATTTTTCTGAAATTGTTTGTAAAATCTTAACAGAATGGGCCTGCTGGTCTGGTGGTTAAGTAGAGTGTTAGGTTGCTAGAGGTCTTGTGTTCGAATCCCTACGTGAGCAAGGGTGCTAGTTTTTGCACTCTGGACTAGAAGAGTTTCGATATAGCCGAAGTTCTATAGTGGTTGGGAGTAGTGGGGATTGTGGGAGTGAAATTAGGGATATGGGGAGTTATCAGGATCACTTTGATGGGGTTTTTGATTCTTTTTATATTTTCAATTTTCCTCTTTCCCCCAACTTTTTCTAACGCCATTCTTGCTATCTTTCCCAACTCCCTGCCCAAAATTCCCTTTTATTCTTTCCCTCTACTTTTTCCTTCGTCTCCATGATTTGTCTTTTCCTTTCGCGACGTAGATTGCTCTTGTACAGTAAGTTTAATTCTGCCACTATTTCATCTTTTTGTGGTTAGCGGTTTGATGGGGTTATTGTGTTTACTTCCGGTTTAGACGAGGAGCAAGGTTTGACTGTGGATTCTATAGCAATTTAAGTGGTTAGGGTCTTGATTAGAAACCCGTAAGTTTCCACGTACGTTGGTTAATAGTGTAAGGTTTGGATTGGTGGTAGTTCGTTTAAGTTTTGTAAATATCACTGAAATCAGACTTGGAATATCAATTGTTAGGTTCAAAAGTGCTCGTGGTTTTAATATCAGCAAAAATGTAAAAGGTGTGGTCACCCGTGTGGTAGGCTGTGCGCGAATGACACGACCGTGTGTTTGACGAATGCCAAGCCGTGCGCTAGACACGACCATGTAGTGGCCGAGTTGACCATGTGATCCATACGGGCTGGACCAAATTGGGCCGTGTGGGCCATATGGACGTGTGAGTCCACACGAGTAGTCCACACAAGCATGTGAGTTTTTGAGCCAGGTGGTGTGATCCACACAGGCCAAGGCCAATCTAAGCATGTGGCCTTACACGGGCAAGCCACATGGGCGTGTGGGCCCGTTTATTTAAAAATTTCCCTAAGGTTGTAGGGTCATCCTAAATGGCTATGACCTTACGGTAAGGTCGATAAGGGATAATTAAACCCTAAACTATATGACTTGTTTGATAAAAGCTTTGAATTGATTAAATACTGATGCATGATTGTCTGCTCTGTTATCTGCGTATCTGATATTTATGTATGCCATATGTAAGCATGTGAGCATGACATTCTGATTATCTACATTTGCAAATTTCTTTCTCTGTTATTGGGGTTGGGTTGATATATATATTGGAGGAAGTGTTCTGAAAGACGTTTACGCCTATTATCTGGCAGCTCAGCTGCATTATATCTGATATGTACCGCATTCGGTACAACATGGTGTGTAGGGCTGGGTAGGTGTTTTAAACCCCACATGGTGTGTAGGAATGGTCAGAGATGGTGTGTAGAGGCTGGGGGTAGGATCTAATTTCTGTCAGACTGTATATCTGCATCTGTATCTGAGATGGGCTAAGGCCCAATTCTGTATCTATTACTGGAATGGGCTTTGGCCCAAATCTATATTTGTAATGGGCTCAGGCCCAAATCTCAGACAGTCTGATTTTGATATTCTGATTGTTATGTGCATGCTATTTTTGTGGGGATTACATACTGAGTTTTCGTAAACTCACCCTTTTCTGTTTAATCTGTATAGGTAATCCCCAAACTTAGATGGTTCGGTGCAACGGGGTACTCGACGTGACCACACAAATAGTAAACTATTTTTGTTGAGATTATGGTTATATTTTAATTTGATTTTATGGGTAATTTTTTTTGTAATTTGGACCTTACGGACTGAATTGTTTTTATTTTGGACTTTTATGCGATTTATGATTTGATACTTGAGAAACTCGAATTTTACTAAAAGCAAAAAGTTCTCTAAAATCACTAACGGTTTTACTCAAATACAACGATTTCTAAAGCTTCTGCAATAAGATATGTTTGAAAACTAATCGAATAAATGGATAAGTGTTTCGAAATTGAAAAGAGGTAAATAAAAACAAACGAATTGAAATTGTTTTTCGTGACGGCTTAGTTTTCAAAATCCAATCCATGTGACATTGCCAGATTCGGCCATAACGTCTAGGCCACGTTTGGGGTGTTACAAATTACCCTTCTTTTCCACATTCTCTATACAAACTCCATTGATCTATCAAATCTCTATCTAACCAACTTGATTCCATATCGTCGTATAAATTATCCCACGTCTTTCCTTTGTACCAACTGTAATCACCATTAATTGTACTCATGATTAGATTTGCTTAATCAATAAAGAAAATAATAAAATAACAAAATTAATGAGAAATGAAAATAAAGTTGAATCAATAAAATTAGCACACTATCTAACTTGTTTGTCTTTTAACTAATATTATTTTGCAAGTAATTAATTTAATAACAATTATCATCGTCACAATCCCCAAAAACAACGCCAACAACTTGACCGCCACCAGATGTACTAACGTCTAGAGTGTGAATACTGATACAAAATATATAGAATTGAGCCGGTATCCCCAAGTATATGGGTCAGGTTGTAATATGGTTACAATGAAATAGATAAGTACTCAAGGATTGTACCCAAGGGACTGCAGTTTGGGGAAAACTGTTATCAAGCCAATTACAAGAAATAATTACTAATCTACTTGAGTCACGAATTAGTAGTGTTAATATGGAAGCAAGATGATAATAATATTAATAAACTAAATAAATTGAATTAAGCCTAAATCTACTCCTAAGTTTACGTTTCGACTTCTTCTATCCCTTATTTCAACTATGCAAGTTCCTTTAGTCTAGATCCAATTGTTATACCTAATTAATTATTGATGTAGAGTTCTAATCAATCAACTAGCTGTTACCCTAGCAGGATCTCTTGATCTTCCACTAAACTAATGTGTCAGCAAGAACTACTTATCTCTCGACCTCACAGTCTAGACCAGTTCGGGGTTAAAGGGTTCACGTCATACCAATTTTAGGTTAATTTCCACCTAAATGACTTCCTAGGGTTGTCAAGCCTAGGGTTTAACTTTTTCCTCTCCCAAACAACTAATCTGTTAAAAAACTCTACTTTTTAATCAATTGATTAAGTTAACACAACTGGAACACACAAAATATGTATAAAGCATAGAAGTATTTTAATCTTTACACAAACATTCAATTAATAATTTTAAAGAAAGAGATATAAAGAATAGAATAAGGAAAAAAGATGCTCATGGATTTATCAATGTAAAAGTAAGGCTTCGAAGCAATCTCCAATCATGATCATCTATCGTCGGAATAAGATCTTCCGATTACATGAACATATAATAGACTAAGAAAAACTAAAAATGAAGTAAAATTTTAAGAAAATAGTTTCTGTCTCTGAATCCCCTAAGTTGTGTTCAATGGAGACTATTTATTATAACATTAGGGCTGGCCATCATCCTTAACCCTAGGTCAACTAACATTTTTACGTTAAAACATATTGTGTGGACCAAAACACTCTCAACTCGTTAATGCATTCATGTAAAGAGTCAGTGTCGCGACATCGTAGGCAAGTTGCTTGTCTTAGACTCAACTTCAAGGGTGTGTCGCAACATCCACTAGCTATGTTGCGACCCTGAAGGCAATATAGTGATTCTGGTCTTATGCTAACTATGTTGCGACATTAGACTTTCGTGTTGCAACATAGCGACCAACTTTGAGCTCTAATGCCTCCAAATGGTGCCCCGCACACTTACCAAATACGTTAGTCTTCCCTTAGGCCTCTTTCGGCCTCTAAGGTCATAAAATCAGCTCAAATCACACTTTTTATATGATGGAAATTAAAATAGAAAAACTAAATAAAACATAATAGGATTGCTTATATTCAAGCTTTTTAAGGGCCAAAACTAGTTTAATCTGTTACAACATATTACGACAGATCAATATGACTTGAATGTGACGAACTCACATTTTCGTATGAATTATGGTAACACGGTAAAACATTTAGTTAACTATTTTTTTCTGTAACTGTAGAAATTAAAGTAAGTTACATTATTTTTAACCTATGTACTTACTAAGCTTATTTGTGACACCCTACACCCGGCTTGGTCGTCGAGCCTAAATACTAAGATGTCACACCATCATAACAAATCACACTCATAGTAAATTGTCACATTATTAAGGAAATCAATCTTTTATTTAACATCCACGTAACTTTGAGTCTAACATACAACATCCAACATTATGTCATGCGTGACATACTTCTATTGAACTAATACTACAATTATACATGCTTTTGAACCACATAGTAGAAATTTCAGAACAAGTACATAGGTATTAATACTGTACCAATGGTATCGATATTTCCTCAAAAGGTATCAGTATCGATTGCAAAATCGATACCAAAATAGCGTTTTGTTAAAGTATCGATTATTTTACCCCGAGTATCGATACTCGTTATATGGTATCTGTAACATCCCTTACCCAAAACCGTCACTGGAATTGAGTAATGAGCGTTACCAAACTTACCGGAGTATAGACTCATGTTTACAACCAAATCATTACAATGTTACCCTTATCAAGGGTTTACCATCGCAATACTAACATCTCGGATGATTAGGATTCGAATCCTATCGCATCGGAAGCCTGGAAAATTTTTCACTATTGAAATAACGTCACACGCTCGTGTGACCCATAGCACGGTCGTGTGATAAGGCCGTGTGGTCTTCACACGCCCATTTCTAACGACCGTGGTCGAAACTGTCCAATTGGCCATGGTCACCCCACACGGTCGTTTGGGGGCCATGTACCCGACACGGTTGAAACACACGGCCGTGTCTCCTACCCGTGTGGTACATTAAAATTTAAAATTAAGGTACAAGGTAGGCACGGTTCGAGTACACGCTTGTGGGGACGAACCGTGTGTCACCCACGATCTAGGCGCATGCCCGTGTGCCTTGTCATGCAGGCCGTGTCAGGCTATTTACCAAGCCTTGAGCTTCCTGAAACACACTTTCACATACATACCATATAATTTAACCAATTCCAATGTTACATATTCAAAATGACTACATTATAATACCATTTACAAAATGAGGATCGCATATAAACATATACTATTTGACTTACAAAACAATACTTATACAATGACTAGCCACCTATACATGCCAAGATCAAAATGTCAAAACTATGTATACATACACCAAGGTAGCTTGATAGTATGAGACGAGCCTCCTTCGATCACCAATCCCAATATGCTCTATGCTCGATAATCTAAAAGGAAAGGGAAAAGAAGAGGAGTAAGCTACAAGTAGCTTAGTAAGTTATAGGTAAATCAATAGCAAAATGCACAATAATTAACTAAGGCATTTAATTACCACATAGCATAAATGCAACATTCATATACTTACTTATGCACATTCTTACCAAAATGTCCAAATATAGAGATTCACACACATATCATGTTCAATTTATTTTCAATTGCTTAACCTGCACAATTACTTCACATAACCAAGTTAATTCCCGTTGAAAATTCAGAACAGAAATGAATATATAGATGTTAGCACTGAAGTGCCTCACAGATATATGGCCGAAGCCAATACAGAGATATGGCAAAAGCCATTAGAATATGTAGCCGGAGCCACCAGAATATGTAGCCGAAGCTACTTCAGATCACAGAAATACAGACGTAATCCATGGGCCTACTCACATAAGCTGACAGGTGACTGCAACACATGCAAGTACACCCAGCACCTGGGATACGGAATCAGACAGAATTAGAAGCCCTTAAGTGACATGTCACACATATCCGGAATCATTTTTACTGTTCAAACGGGATTTACCAAAATATTCACAATCATACCATTTCATAATTCGAAATTCATATCCACATATTTTCACATAGAAATCATCAAATGAATAACAATGAGGTAAATGTGCTATAATTTACTCATGACTTACCTCGATAACAAAATGACTAAATCTCGAGTTAATCTACTATCTTTTCTTTCCTGCAATCTCGATCGCTTTCTCTTCTTTCTTGATCTAAATAAACACATTCAACATATTTTATCAATTCCTTACTCAAATTCATTCACAATTCAGACTTTTGGGCGAAATGACCATTTTGCCCCTAGTCTCGTAAACTCAATTTCATTCTATTTTCTTAACAATTTAGACTTAGCTAAATCTTTTTCACAATAACAATCCAAGAATCACACATATTCATACACTTATGGATAAATTTTCATTTTTCTCATTTTAGTCCCTTAGGGACGTTTCTATCGAAAACTATTCAAAAAAAAACCCGTAATTAACACTTCAAAGACTCATTTTCTACCATTACACAACAATGCACAACTATATCACAAATGGGTATATTTTTAAACCCTAATCCCTTCTCAAATAAATGATAAAATCATGAAGTTTAAGCTTACGGAAACTTAAAAATACGAAAATAATCGAAAAAGGGGCTAAAATACACTTACAAATTGCTTGAAAAATCAAAGAGTCCCTTAGCTATGGAGAGGGGAAATTTCGACAGCTATTGGAGGAAGAAGATGAACACTTTTCATCTTTTTCTCATCTTTTATTAGTCTTTTAGCTAAATGGACAAAAATGCCCTTATGGCTATTACACACAAAAATTTCTAGAAATGCCTATATATGTCCATGCTATTAACCATTGGTCTATTTGCCATTTAAAGACCTCTAGTTCAAACCCCCATTTCAAATAGATACTTACACATTATAACTCACATTTTGCAATTAATGTAATTTAGCCCAAAAATAAAAATTAAGCATTTTATCGATAAAATTTTCAAACCATATTTTCACAACAACAGTTTATTTATCAGACATTATCAGAAATTCACACAATTCAAAATTTTATACTTTGGATTTGTGGTTACGAAACCACTGTTCTGATTAGACCCTATTTTGGGCTGCCACAGTATCGATACCAAACTGCAGAACTGCCTTCCTGCACATTCGAAAATCATAAAGGTATCATTTTTAAAACTCAAATATTGATACCTCTACTCTAGACCGTAAAAATACAACATTTTAAAGCGATCAACTCAAACTAGCTTAAATCCAATCAACATGCAACATACACCTCTTCAAACAATCATCGAAACGACTATAATAATAGTTCAAAACATCAAATTATGTCCGAGCAAGAATCAATATATCAAGGTCTAAGTCCTTAAATCCTAAGGGCAAATAAGTTACGAAAATACTCAAAATATCAAGGCAAAATCAGCTAAAACATCATGGCAATATCATGCAATATTTCTACCAAATTGCCTTATTCCCACAATTCAACATAATAATCCTAAAACACCTACAAAATAAAGCTAATGTCTTGCTTGGATCACTCCTTTGGAACCACATCGCTCACACTGGGGCACATCTAATCTGCAATAGTTTAAAAATGAGTAGGTAAGCTTAACAAGCTCAGTGAATGTCGGAGTAACCACAATGTATACACAATATCAAAGGTTAAATAAGAGCATACTACAACACATTCACAACTATATTCTAATCGAGTCAGACTTATGTGTTCATACTTCATTAATTCATTTTACAATAATTCATCAAGACTAAACAACGTATACATGCTTCAATAACTCACAAGTTTATCTTATATATTCACATGCATTCACAAGTTAAGTGAGAATGACTCAAACCACACTTACATATGTAATTTACTATAAGAACATACTAACATTTTATATTATTCACATGTTTATGTATCCATCTCACATAGTATTATCATAACAAATAAGATCACATTTAAACAATAATTTGGCACTTAAGGCTATGAAACACAAAAGTGGGCTCTACCACCATACATCGGATATACAGATCTCCAACACACCAAATGACTCATAGAGTCGAACATATCCCAAAAAATGTAGTATATAGCTAGTACTCTCCATCACACCAAACATGTCTTGTTGAATGAAGCTTAGCTTACGTTCCCTTATCTCTCCGACATGTCTCAGGCCCTCAATGCCCAAATCAAATAACACATATAGGTGAGTACTTAAATCCTATGGCATGCCAAATATATCCAACGATTTCAAGAGATCACAAGGCCAAAATATCCATAACACATTTTAATTATTGATCTAATGCATAACATCTCTGTTTATATTCATCAATTTAAATCACAACTTCTACACAATACATGCTTATCGAATTCACATTTAATTACACTTTAAGTGCCACAATAATGCTCATTGAGCCATCATATATCCAACCACATATGCATGCATTAAAATCAATACATCATATATCACACACAAGTATTCTCACATATTACCTATAATAATAATATCATATTCCACAACTCAACACATATATAATTACAGAAATTCCACTCGCTTTCACTACAAATTTGTATTTTTTTAACATATCATTGTCATTGTCATTTGGCATGTATATCATGCCTACAACACAATACAATTCACAATAGTCAATACACATGTCTCATATTACGATATCATATTATAATAATCAATCCACAATTATTCACATAATCACATAATTTACCAAAATAAAGCAAGGAAAATAGAAAACTTACACTTGAAACTTAAGATAGGGATTTAGGCCATTCTTAAGCTTCCAATTAACATATGAATCATGTCTACAAGTAGTGATTCCAAACACTCACCGTTGGCATTTTCGCCTAATCATCGAAAGTTTAAACTAGCTTTTCCTTGCCTTTATCTTTACTCGTTGAAGGTCCTAATGATTTTGAACCTTCAACAAGGTAAATCACACAACAACACAATCAATAATTCTGCTATGAGGGATCTAAAGCCTTCTAATTCTACTATGAGGCCTAAGAAAAAGGTCAAGGTTGATGGGTCCGTGAGAGTTGGGCCTACTGTGGTTGTACCTACTAGGGTGGCTATTTGTCAGCACTGTAATAGGAGCCATCCAGGCAAGTGTTGGAGAATTATTAGAGCGTGTTTGAGGTGCGAGTCTATTGAGTACTGAGTTAAAGATTGCCCATTGAGGGGTAATCAAGTGCAAACTCTGGTTGTTGAGACTGCACAGCCACTGAGGGGGTACAGCAGCCACCTAGGGGCCGAGGACAGGCTAGAGGTAGTAATGGTATGGGTCGAGGTCTGAGAGCACCGGGCAGAGGTGTTGGGCCGACTGAGGTAAGGTAGCCTACACTGGTATATGATGCACATCTTCGTGAGGATAGAGATGCTTTGGACGTCATCACGGGTACGTTTTTAATTTTTAATGTACCTTATGGTACATGCAACATAAGAATGTGCAGAACCTATGTCTGAGACTCTGGGTATTATGTATGAGAGTACTTCTAGCGAGATATCAGTGGTGAGTCCATTGCGACAGTCTGTTAGGGTCAGTGAACTGTTCAAGGGGGTATCGTTAGAGGTCTAAGGGACTGTATTCTTGGTTGATTTGATGGAACTTTTGTTCGGGGAGTTCGACTTAATTCTGGGCATGGACTGGTTGGTGAAGCACCGTATGAGTCTGGATTATGCTGAAAAAAGGGTTATTCTGAGGACCGAGGAGGATAATGAGATAGTCATGATTGGGCAACGATAGAATTATCTGAGTAATATGATCTCTGCGTTGGTGGCAGAAAAGTTGGTAAAGAAGGGATGTTAGGCATACTTAGGCTACTTCAGTGTTTTGGATACTGGGGACTCTTCAGTTATGGACATCCACACTGTGAGAAAATTTCCCGATGTGTTTCCAGAGGAATTATCGGGGTTACCTCTAAGTTGAGAGGTGGAATTTGGGATTGATCTGATTCTTGGCACAGCTCTGGTGTCTATCGCCCCTTATCGAATGGCACCGAATGAGCTTACTGAAGTTAAGGCCCAGATATATGAGTTGTTGGATCTCAAGTTTATTCGTCTCAATGTGTCTCTATGGGGAGCACCTGTTCTGTTCGTAAAGAAAAAAGACGGTACGATGAAGATGTGTATCGACTACCTTCAGTTGAATAAGTTGATGATCAAGAATAAATACCCACTTTCGAGGATTGATGATCTTTTCAACCAATTCAGAGGGGCTTTTATATTTTCCAAAATTAATCTACGGTCAGGTTATCATCAGTTGAGGGTGAATGAGGTGATGTGCATAAAACGACATTTAGGACTCGGTATGAACATTATGAGTTCCTAGTTATGCCTTTTGGATTGACTAATGCACCAACGGTATTTATGGGTCTGATGAACTGAATGTTCTAACCCTACTTGGATCGGTTCATGGTAGTGTTCATTGACAACATTCTGGTTTATTCTAAGACAGAGGATGAGCACGATGAGTATCTCAGGGTTATTCTATAGACTCTCTGGGAGCAACAGTTGTATGTGAAGTTCTCTAAATGTGAGTTCTGGCTTCAAGAGGTTACATTCTTGGGGCATGTAGTATCCACTGAGGGGATTCGTATGGATACTCTTAAGATTGAGGTTGTATTGGATTGGAAACAACTGAAGAATGTATCAGAGATTTGCAGTTTTCTAGGGTTGACAGGATACTACTGTCATTTTGTGGAGAGGTTCTCTTTGATCGCGGCATCGTTGACTAAGTTGCTGTGTAAGGGAATTCCTTTTGTGGACTAATGCACAGCAAGAGAGCTTTGAGAAGCTCAAGACAGTTTTGACATAGGCTCTAGTTTTGATATAGCCTGAGCTTAGTAAGGACTTTGTGGTATACAGTGATGCATTACATGTGAGTTTGGGCTGTGTTCTGATACAAGATGGAAAGGTTACAGCGTATGCATCTCGACAGCTCAAGACTCACGAGGTTAACTATTCGATGCACGATTTAGAGTTTGCTACAGTGGTTTTTGCCCTTTAAATTTGGAGGCATTGCCTGTACGGTGAGAAGTATACCATTTACACTGATCATAAGAGCCTCAAGTATCTCCTCACTCAAAAGGAATTAAATCTTACACAGCGTCGATTGATTGAGCTGCTTAAAGATTATGACTGCAGCATTGAGTGTCATCCTGATAAGGCCAACGTAGTGGCTGATATGTTGAGCTGCAAGTGAAACCTACATGGATTACTCAAATTAGAGATAAACAGATGGGAGATAAGACTCTTGAGTTACAATTCCATCAGGTTGAAATAGGGACTACTTCTAATTTTAGGCTTAATGATGATGGGGTTTTATGCTTCAGAGGTCAGATTTGTATGCTAAACGATGAAGACTTAAGATAGTCGATTCTGAGGGAAGCACATAGTAGCCCTTATGTTATGTATCCTTGTGGGAATAAGATGTATAGAGATCTTTGAGAGTTATACTGGTGGCCAGGATTGAAGCATGAGGTAACCGACTTTGTTGCTTACTATTTGATTTGTCACCAGGTTAAGGCTGGACATCAGTTGCCTTCGGGTTTGCTACCGCCAGTACAGATACTGATGTGGAAATGGGAGTGAGAGACGATGGACTTTATTAGTGGGTTGCCTCTAACATCCACTAAGAAGGATTTAGTATGGGTCATCATGGATTGATTGACCAAGTCAGCTTACTTCATTCTGGTTAGGACAGATTACTCCCTACAGAAACTGACAAAGCTTTACATATTAGAAATAGTGAGGCTGTATGAGGTTCCTATATCAATCATCTTTGATAGGGATCCTCATTTTACGTCTCGATTCTGGCAGAAGTTTCATGAGGCTTTGGGTTCTCGATTAGACTTTAGTATTACTTTTCATCCTCAAACAGATAGGCAGTCGGAGAGGGTGATATAGATATTTGAGGACATGCTGAGAGGTTGCATTATCGATTTCTGAGGTAGTTGGGAGGAGTACTTACCTCTAGCAGAGTTTGCTTGCAACAACAGCTATCAGTCTAGTATACAGATGGAACATTACGAGGCATTGTATGGTCATAAGTGTCACACCTCTTTGTGCTGGACTAAGTTGGGTGAACGGCGTGTTCTGGGTCCAGAGTTGGTATCAGAGACTGAGGATAAAGCCTGATTGATTCGAGAGCATCTGAAATCGACTTCTGACAGACAAAAGTCCTATGCTGATCTGAAGAGGAAAGACATTGAGTATTCTATGGGGGACTTGGTATTTCTTAAAGTCCTGCCATGGAAGATAGTTTTGAGGTTTGGTCGCAAGGGCAAGCTGAGTCCTTGATTTATTGGGCCGTACCAAATTCTGAAATGAGTGGGGCCAGTCGCGTATCAGTTGGAGCTACCTTAAGAGTTAGATCACATTCACGATATGTTTCATGTCTTGAAGTTGAGACGTTACTACTCTGATCCCATGCACATTGTACCTGTGGAGGAATTGAGATTAGATTAGATCTAACGTTCAAGGAGGAGCCGATTCAGATTTTAGATCACGATGTGAAGGTCCTACGAAGGAAATCTATTCCTTTAGTGAAGGTGCTGTGGAGGAACCATAGTACTTAGGAGGCCACTAGGGAGCCAGAGGATGCGATGCAACAGCAATATCCTCAGCTCTTCTGATTAGGTAAATTTCAAGGACGAAATTTCTTTAAGGGGGTAGAGTTGTAACGCCTCAAATTTTTATAATTCTGGCTTTTTGTGAAATTGTTGTATGGAAATTTTCTGAATTTGTTTCTGCATAGGTTTGACACAAATAATTGCTTGCTTTAGTGGTTATGTGTTCTAAGTGTGTTTGGGAGGTCCTAAGGTCAAACCTCAACTTGGGTAAAATTTTGGGTTTTTATTAAGTAAAGCCTCATCCTTGCGTAGTAGGCTTATAAGAATTTGATAATAAAACTTAACAGAACGCACCTGCTGGTCTAGTGGTTAAGTGGCAAGAGATTATGCTTGAGATCCCTTATTTGAGTCGCTACTGTGGCATTATTTTTTTATTGCTAAGCCATGGGAGTGTTTGAGTTTAACTGGAATACCGATTAGTTGTAACAGATGCGGTTTAGTGGGAGTAAATCAGGGAATTGAGGAGTTGCCCAAATTTTTTACACATTTTCTCTCTGTTTAAAATCCCTACAACTTTTCCCCTCTCTACTTTCTCTTCTTTTCTTCCAACCGAAATTCTTCATCTCTGCCCCTTCATCACCGATTTTCAGTTTTGAATTTTGACCTCATTTTGGTCTTTTACCGTTCGTTTATTTGTTTGTGCGAGTTGGTTGATGTATGGGGTAAGTTTCTGATTCGCTATCTCGTACACCATTTATGTTAAGTGTTTAAATGGTGTATTGGTTACTGTTAAGGTTATTCGGAGGGCTGATATTTGCTTTGGAACGAACTAAGCGCATAGAGTTCGCAGTTGTTCGTTGAAGGTAAGGTTATTTCGGGATTTGTCAGTTCATAATAGTTCAAATTAGATTACTAAAATTAGACGTTAGAATTGATGAATATAGGTTCTAGAGGGCTCGGGAGTGCTTAGGCATCGAAAAAAGTCCAGGTGTGTACTCTATTTGTTCTGAAATCGTGTTTTGATGAAAGTAAAAAATGAGGCTGTCGACGCCACACGGGCATGTGGACTGCCTGTGTGGAGGTTGTGTAGCGAGATACGACTATGTGATCGACAAGCCAGGCCGTGCGTGGGCCACACAGGCTTAACGAACATGGGCGTGTGAGGCTGGCTAGGTCATGTGCGAGGCACGGGCTAGGCCAATTGGGCTGTGTGGGCCACACGGATGTGTGGGCCCACACGAGTGAACCATATGAGCATGTGGGATTTGGGCTAGGCAGTGTGATCCGCACGGGCAAGGCCAATTTGGGGCATGTTGGGCCCACACGTACAGGCCACATAGGCGTGTGAACCCATTAATTTGAATTGTTCTGAAAGTTTGCACAGGCCGCCCTAGTCAGTTGTGACATGTTAAAGGGTCGGTAAGTGATATTGAAACCCCTATTCTGTATTGTGATAAAGTAAATGTATGTGATAGCCTGTCATATTTAGCATCTATACTGATTCTAATCTGATATATATACATATCTGCATAACCTGTGTACTATATGAAAGGATGCCATGATGTTATGTATGCTGCATTGCATTGGGGTGGGTTTGATATTGAAGAGAAGGAAGATTCTAAGGCTTTTAGCCGATTATGTAGCAGCTACGTTGTATTTATTTGACATGTGTCATTTTGCGGTACCTCATGGTATGTAGGGTTGGATGGGTTGATTTTATCCCTATACTTGGTGTGTAGGGCTGAGTGGGTCGATTTTATCCCCACATTATGTGTAGGGTGGACGGAGATAGTGTGCAGGGTTGGTGGGCATGTACTGTTCTGATCTGATATGCATGTGTATCTGTATGGGCTAAGGCTCGAATATATCTGATTCTGTTCTGAGTGGGCTAAGGCATACACTGTATCTGTTAAGGCTCAAACCTGAATTATGACTGATTTCTGATCTCTGATTGTATGCATGCTTTACTGCGGGATGTACACACTGAGTTTGCGAAAACTCACCCCAATATTTTATTTATTTGTCAGGTAATCTATAACAGCCTGATTCTGACCCTAATCGGAACGAGGGTTTCGGGGCCACGAATCTGAGTATAGAAATTTTCTAAATAATTTTTTTTATGTCTACTATGTGTGAATTAGCTTGTGTGAAAATTTGGTTTAAAAATTTGATTGTTTGGATAACCGATTTAGAAAAAGGACTTAATAGCGTAAATTAAAAATTGGCAATTTAATTTGTAAAGGGCTTAGTTGTCAATGGCTTTTTAAATGGGAGTACTTATGATGAAATAAGCCCATTATTATTTGTGTTGGACGGCCATGACTTTAATGATAATGGCTTTATATGTTAATGATCAAAGGTTAAAACTGGAAAAGGTAAATAATGTTAATATTAATAAAACATAAAATTAAAACACTCATGCATGGTTCATCCATTTGACCGACTTCGGTAAAATAAAAAGGAAAAAGAAAAGAAACTAGGGACTTTCGGCCTTTTGTAAAGCTTAAATTCAAGGTATGTTTGAGTTTATTTTTTTATAATTTTTACATATTTGGAATTGTTGTCAAGTTATCTTTATAGCCCAAGTTGAATTTTTTTGAAATAGTTAGGGATTTTGCATTCGGCCATGAATGGAAGTAGTGAAATCTTATGTTTGATGTTGGGAATTAGAAGAAAAGTGTTAGGTTTTGAAGTTTTGTGTTGGAAAATTTCATAAAGTTAAATAAATAAAGCTTAATTGAAAAATTTGTAAATTTATGGGTTAATTTTTTTTGAAATAAATAAATTGGGAAGACTTGTTTAAGTCTAAGGAACATTCGGCTTTTGTATATTGAGGTGAAATCGAATGTGATTTAAGTGTTTTGTATATGAGACTATATTACAAATAAATATTATGTGAAGGGCAAATTGGTAATTTGTTTAAATATATGCTTGGGACTTAATTTGAATGAAATTTAATTTAATAAGTTTAAATTTCTCTTAAATTCAAGATCAAAAGAGAGCTTATTTGGATTGGGGGAAGTCAAAGCTAGTCGAGTAATTGTTTTTATCAAAAGCTAATACCCGACATAAGTTTTTAAGCAATTAAGTCAAATTGAATTTACTGAAAGTATATATATAAAGGCTATTATTATAGCCGAATGTGATATTTAGGTGAATGTTTTATAACCAAATGGAATAGATACATTGATTGATATAGTTGAATATGATATATATATATATATATATTTGACATAACTAAGTGTGTATATATATGTGTAGTTGGATAAAGTTGAATGTCTATATATGTGTGATTGGATATAACCGATTGTGTATCTAGGTGTGGTTGGATATAGCTGATTGAGATGTATACATATACATATATATATATATATATATATATATGCGTGTGTTTAATACATCCGAATGAGATATTGAATAGGGAGATGAATAAGTTAATATGTGGTTGATGTTTAAGCTTATTGTGTCTATCTATAAATGAGTAATAAATTTGAGGGATGTACTAAGTGTGAGAAATTGATACCGAGCACTAAGTGTGCGAGTTGGATTTAAACACTATGCATGCGAATTAATTTCTGAGCACTAAGTGTACTTAAGCTATGTTATGTACTAAATTTAAATAAATGTTCAAAATAAGTGCTGAATTGAATTGTTAGAAATTGTTATACTACTGCCGAATGATTTTGTAAGGTGATCTAAAGTGATTAATGGTTTTAATGGATGTATATTGAGGTAGTCAAATATGATTTATAATGTGAATAATATACACATGTTATATTTCAATGTGAGCCGAATGTGATTTAAGGGTGAATAATATTGTGATGAGTTAAATGTGATGGCCCGATGTGATGTTGAGTTGGAAATTTTAATTCAAAAACTTTGATAGTGTTTTGTTAAGAATCGGTAGTGTAAGACATATGGTCGAGATATTCAGGCTCTGAGCCTAGCAGACTTGTGCCGGTGGATTCATTCAGGCTAAAAGCCTAGCAAGTCTTGTATTGTTAAGTTTATTCAGGCTTTATGCCTAGCAGGCTTAGTGCCGGTGTGGGATTTCGGGCTTTACGTCTAGCAAGCTTAGTGCCGGTGTGGGATTTCGGGCTTTATGCCTAGCAGACCTAGTGCCGGAATAAGATTTCAGGTTATAATCCTAGCAGGCTTCATGCCAGTGAATAAAATCGGGCTCCGTGCCTAGCAGGCCTTGAGCCGGTGAATTGTATTAAATTATAAGTTTAGAAGGCTATACACCGATGTGAGATCAAATGTGATAAACGAGCCCTAAAGGTTTGGAAAAATTAGATTATTAAATACAGAAATAAGGTACGTATGTGTTTCGATATCTATTGTTAAAATATGTATAATTGTGAAATAAGTATGTATACGAATTCAATTGTCCATGAATAGTTGTTACAAATTGGGAAAATATGTCATAAAAAGGGTGCCTATTCGAATTAAAGTATTCAGTCTTGTGAGTTATTCTTATGCATTTGAGATATTATATTATAGATTTTGGACCTAAGTATAAGTTCAATTGTATGTATTAGAGCGAATGAATCTATGCATTTCGCATAAACGGCTCAATATGAACTAATAGATTGAATTGGTATAATTGATTATATGTGATTTTTTTAAAGTGATTTCGTATATGTGATTTGGTATGAATTTATAATGAATTTACAGATTCAATTATATATATATATATATATACATGAGATTATACAGAAGTTGTATATTTGGCATTGTGAAATAATTTATTAAAGTGAATTAATAAATATCCTGTAATAATATATTGAATTCGTATATGTATACCTATTCATCAATTTGGGATATAAGCAATGTAGTGAAGTTTATACATTTGACCTTATGAGTAAGTAATCATGTGATGTTGAAATTAGTTAAGTAGATTCGGCCATGTTTACTTAGCTAAGATAAGTAATGTTCCCAATAGTGTTATTCGGCTAACTAAGTGATGGTTGATTATGTGAAGTTAAATCTGGAATTATAGTTGAAAGTATAATGACATTTTCATGAATTTGGTATCATCGGCCATATAGGCTATGTATATATATGAGTGATATTATACTATGAATTATGGATTTATTATATGCATAAATGTATTATTGATTTTATGATTATTTGGATTGAAAGTGGATATGATTATGATCCGATAATATATGGTCTATGTGAAAATGAGATGTGATTAATGGCAAGTGACTATAATCAAATAAATTATATAGGAATTGTGATATAGTAACCGTGTTTGTAAATATATGATTCTAGTACATGTGAATTATCTTTGAAACTCAGAAACGTAAGTTGATTATGTATTGAAATATGATATGTGAAACAAGTTACCATGAATGAAAAAGAATGGTACACAGATAAATATATATGATATATGTGTTTGCTATATGGCCTTGTAGTCCCATGATTTGAACATGGGAAATATGAAATAAGAAAAATAGTTTTGAGATATGACTGGGTCTTAATTTGAAATCTGTATATGAAATGGATATTAAGACGGTGATATTATGATGCTTAGTTTTTATATCTATAAACTGGTTAGTGAAGCAATGACAATGGTTTGGTTGGTTACATAATGAATATGTACAAGTTTGATTTATATAATTGAGTTAACTGTTATTATTCGAATTTAAAAGCATAGTTATATGGTATTGATAAATAAAATAAGTGAAGCTATTTAATGAAGTTATATGAATTTAAGAGTACAATGAACGTACATGTGATTGAGATTGTTTAAAATTCAGTTACGAAATTATAATTATCATTGAAATGATTTATTTGCTTATGGCTTACTAAGCTTTCAAAGCTTACTCTGTGTGTTTTTTCCTATGTCTATAGAGCTTCGGAGATTTGTTCGGGTTGGAAGTCTGGGAGACGTCTTCACACTATCCAGTTTTCGTTCTGGTAAATAAGTGTTTTGAGTTTTGGTTATATGGCATATATAGGTTAGTTTCGATATGTTTCATTTTAAAATTGTACATATATAAGCCATGCGAAAATGGCTTGTTTATTATGTCAAATTAGTTTAGTACTTTGATTAAATGATGATTACACGTGTTAAGAAATCAACCAAAGTATAATATAATTATGGACTATGCTTGATATGTTGTTTATGGTTTTGATGTTTTGGATAATTCAGGTAGTAATGTTCATGTGCTGAACAGGGTTAGATAAAGATGTTGCATATTTGATTATGTATGTTTTTATGAGATTCATTAATCAGATCTTTGATTGACTTAAGAGTTTAAGAAAATGATTACTTATGATTGATATGAATATGTGTGTATTTCCGGTAATGCCTTGTAACCCTTCCGGCGACGGATTTGGGTTAGGGGTGTTACATAATCCCTAGCAGTAGATGGATCAGTGTAGCGAAGGGCTCGACGGTGACCACTGTTTGTTACGCTCTGAGTTTCACGATTTTCTAACTATTTATTGCATTACAGTTTTAATTATTTTGGGATTATTTATGTAATTCGGGACTTGGACGGTTTTTGGTTTTATTTTGGGATTTTAAATTCTTATTTTTACTAATTTATAAACTACGACACTATAATTGCGTTTTTAAACTTAATTAAAAATTTTCGTCTGATTGAACGTTTTCAAAGCTTCCGTGATAAAGAAATGTCTTCAAGCAAATCAACCAATACATAATTTCTGGCTAAGAAAAGATAATAATCTGAACAAGTTTTTGATAATCGAAATGGTTTTCCCAATACACTCTCATGTGACGCCACCAGATTCGGCCATAACGTCTAGGCCAGGTTTGGGGTGTTACAAAAACAGTTTTAGTTTGTTACATGGGCTGGCCACACGCCTATGTGGCACTATAGATTTGGTTAATGGTTTTGCCACTTGGTTTTAGTCTCTTACGCGGCCCAGCCACACAGCTATGTGATTGTTTGTAAGATTTTTCATTTAGGTCCATATGGCCACAGTGAGTTACACGGCTTGGATACACAGCTATGTGACTCCATGTAACGTCCCGAATTTTGGGCCTAGAAGTTTTGGAATTTTGGGCATAGGAGCAGTGAGGCTTGCACACATGAGTTAAGTTGTGCAATTTCATGTCAGAATGGGCCTGCTAGTCCGGTGGTTAAGTGAGTGTTAGTGTAACTCATAGTTCGGGGTTCGAGTCTTTATGGCACATTTTTAAAGAGTCTTTTATTTTGTTCTATTTTAGTTAATAATTATAAATTTTTATTTATTATATTTTTATTTTTATTTATTTATGGTTTTTATGGATATTTTCATTTTGTTTTTATTTTTGTTCTTTTTTCTTCTTCCCTCCGTTTCTATTTGTTATTCTCTTGGCCTTTGAAAACGTTTTGTCTGTGGTCACTAGAGTTATGCTCCTCCGACGTCGCCTCCGAACACAAAACAAGTGTGGGATTCGAACCTTGACTCCTCATGTTCATATTTTTTTTACAAACAATTGATTCGGCATCTCTTGTATGGTGTTAATTCGTTAGTTTTAGGGTTGCTAGTTATTGAAAGCGAGTGTAATATTCCTTATTCTGATACATACTTGATGCGACATTGGTTGGGGTCAGATTAGGTGGTTAAAATGATGATTCCAAGGCCGTTTAAGGGTGGTTTCGCGACTACTTCGTCAGTTACACAGGCGTGTGTCAACTTACACGGCCGTGTGGAATTAGACGTTAGGGTTTTCAAGTTGATTCAGGTACCACACGACCGTGTGGCCGAATTGGGGATTTTGTCGTTTTCCACACGATCGTGCCCCCTAGGCACACTGGCATGTGAATTTAGGAATTAGGGATTCAGGGATTTAGAGTCACACGGTCGTGTGGCTGATTTAAGGATTTAGGGATTTCGCACGAGCGTGTGTTTCGGGACACACGACTATGTCTACCCTGCACTTCATTTTTGTCAAATTAGACAGCGAGTTATACGGCCTGTTTACACGGCCATGTCCCTATATCACACGGGTATGTGCCTCTATCGCACGGTCGTGTGCCACCTTCTACACGGGCGTTTTGACCCTCACACGGCCTATGTTATCCCCCACGGCCTGAGTACACGGGCGTGTGGCCCTATTTCGCTAGTTTTTGTTTTAAGTCGAATTAGAGCCCAATTGTGACTTTGTGTGTTCCAATCCTTAGCTTGGCTTTAGTGAGGGTGACTAGACCTCTGTAAATGTACCTATGTGGTCGTGTGTGCATGGATTGGTTTATGATTGATCGTGGGATATGTGCAAATTATGATTGTGTGAGTAATTCTGTAATTGACTGACTGGATGTGAATAACTGTCTGTAATACAAATATGTTACTGTTCGTCTGTCTGCACTCATACATATGCATAAAAATTTTTTGGGAGGGATTTAAAAGAGAAGGAAGGTTGTGACTGAACTGATTTGGGAGTTTTACTGTAACTGGTCTGTACAGCGGATTACCGCACTGCATCGTACAGCATATACGTCAGCTTTGTTACGTATGACTAGTGATTTGGCAACTTTGCTGCAACCTTACTAGTATAGCGGTTTACTGAATCGCACTGTACCATGTGTACGTTAGCTATGCTAGTACCCTCATCTGATCTGGCAGTTCATACTGCACGACTGTACTGCGGGTTACCGCATAGCACTGTCAAGCTTATATATCAGCACTGCTGTGTATTTTTATTGACTGATCTGGCAATTTATCTACTTACTATTAGTCCCAATACAATAAGGGTCGTGGACTGACTGATGGCCATTGTGCCGAGCAACCCGGGATAACATCACAGAAAGTATAGGGCTGGGCGGGTGTTTTAAACCGCACAAAAAGTGTAGGGATGGACGGAGACATGTGTTGGATGGATAGGTGGGTTTAATATTTAAACTGCATTCATATGCATTTGTTGACTGTTTTAGGTGATAGACTCTGATTGTATCTATCTGGCTGAATAAAACTTGTGACTGATTGTGATTTGGTACGTGTGAATTGTTACAATCTCTCGAGACTTCCGTCTCGAGTTTACCATTTGATTCTGTAAGTACGTTCTGGTTATCCGTTCGACAGTTTTGCATGTTAGACTGTCTGATTATAACTGTCTGATTGAATAGTTACTGTGATTGTGAGACTGATTCAGAACTATTGTTACTGTGACTGAATGGTACTTGCGACTGTGTGTCCGAGTGAATTTTTAATATGCTCTAAATATTGCTAACTACCGGTACGTCAGTTTTGAATGTACCAACTGGTTTTGTATAGCTCTGTAAGTATGTTCTGCCTCTAAACTGTTTTTTGTTTCTGTTTCTGGTTTGGAGATTTGCTGGTTTTGATCTCAAACTGAGCTCGTGAAGCTCACCCCCTGTTTCTTTTTTGCGTACTTTTCTGGATTGTGATGTTGGACTTAGTATGCGAAGGTCTCGGCAGACACGGTTCCAAAAGATTATTAGGGTTCTATTTTCTAATTTATATTTGACTACGCTGTTTTGGAATTGTAAAGTTTTATAATATTGTGGTATAGTTTCCACTTTAAATTTTCACTCGTTAATTTGATTTCGACTATTTATTAAACTTGACTGTAATTTTTATAAATTGAAATTTAAGCAATTGAGTATTCAATTTGACGAGATAATTTGCTTGTAAATTTTCTCACGATCACTTTGGTGATCAATGTAGTATCCTGGATTCGGTCTATACTTTTAGGCTAGGTTTAGGGTGTTACACTCCACCTTACACGGTTGTAGTTTTTAACACAGCCTAGGCAGACAGTAGTGTAACCCCTTTTTGTGATTTTTTCCCTGGTTGTTTAAGAGTTTACAATTTAGTCTTTATTTTTACTCGAGTCAACGCAAGAGCTTCGTAAGCTCAATTAAGACTCGAAATTGTAAATCATGCTAAATATGAATTATGAATTATTTTTGTTGATTTATTGAATGTTAAAGTTAGAAATGTACTTAATTTTTTCTATTGACTGTTGTAGCTTTCTGAAGCTCAAGTCTAACAACTGGACCGAGTAAGGGATGTTACATTTAATGCCTAAATGCAGTGACCATTAAAGCCTATAGTATCGATGCAATAGGGAGTGTATCGATACTTACTATAAGGTATTGATACCTTGGGGAAGGTATCGATACTTGGGCAATTTTTCTTTGATTTTCCAAAACATCGACCCTTAAAACGGTATTGATACCAGGCAAGGGTATCGATACCAGGCAAGGGTATCGATAATATTTGACAGGTATCAATACTTTTGATTTTCTTTAAATTTTTTCAAAACATCAAAGCTCAAATTGGTATTAATACTACCAAGTCATGGGTATCAATACTTTTAATAAGGTAACAATACTTTTGATTTTTTCTCTATTTTCCTGAAATTTGAAGCTTATTTTGGTATCAATACCAATCATAGGTATCGATACTAGGTTTGAGGTATCAATACCTTATTGAGGGTATTGATACATTGATCTCTAGGAGCAATTTTGACTCGTTAAAAATGTTTAAAAAAAATTTGTTAACCATTTTGAACTTGTTCAAAATATGTTCCAAGTGTTTGAAGTGTAGATTTAAAAGTTTATCTCTTAAAAATATTTTAAAATAAATTGTCACTTGAAATTTATTAAATTTTATTCAAAAATGTTATCTTTGTTGTATCAAAAAATTTATCAAATAAAGCTTATTTCCATTACTTAATTATTTTGATTTGCTTATAGTTAGAATTATAAATGCCTTTGGTTTTCTTTTCTTTTTTTTTTATCTACATTGCATCTATATAGTTTATATTGATGGAATAACACAATTGAGTATGTATTTGCATGCATTACCTTTAGATTTGTTAGTTTTTTAATTTAGTGAATTAGTTAGATTTACTTTGAAAGTATTTAAGTTAGTTAAATATCATTCGTAAGTTGCATGTGAGAAATGTCTTATACATATTTGATGTAACACCCCCAACCTGGCCCAGTTGTTATGGTCGAATTCGAAAAGCTACATTGGCCACCGGAATAGCCCAGAAAAATTTTCTTGATTTCAAACATATTTTTTAAACCATTTAAGCAATTCATTCAAAACTAGTAAAATCGAATGTTCAACTTTATTTTTAATCTCTTTTCAAAAACCATTTGTCCACAAAAATGGTCGAAATAAACTTTTGGAATTTTGAAAAAATATTTTAAAACTATTAACTTATCAATTCAAAATAAATGAAATAAAGCATTTATTTTAATTTCATAAAAACCATGCAAATTTCAGGAATCGAAATAAATAATATCTCATTTGTAAACATTCAATCATTTATTCAAAACTATTTCAGATTTTCAATCATACTTCTAAATCATTTGTTTTTTTATTCAAAATTGGAGAACTTGGTCATTCATCATTATTTCAGAAATAAAAACATATTAACTTCATAAATCAAATGTCTTTAGAAAACTCATTTGTAAACATTAATAATTTTGAAACTAAGTCTAATTTTATTAAAAACTCATTTTTCATAAATGCAGCAGAAAAATGTGTTATTAACATATTCTATTTTAAAAATCAAGTTTCAAGTGAAATCTTATCAAATACTAATTTATTCATTTTTTAAAAAAACTTAATGTCATGCAAGTAATTTATGCAAATTAGAATGAAAAATCCCAAAATAAAGTCTCATGTCACAGTCCATACTCAAACTTATTACAAACCCAAAATATCAAAATAAATTTAATTACTTTAATTTAAAAAGAATTTCGAAAAACTCCTCCAAATGCCATCATCGAATCCTAACCTCGGAGTTATCTGTAACATCAGAAAACTATAGGGGTGAGCTATAAAGTTCAGTGTGAGATTAACATAAACACAATCACATACATATAAACATACACATTATACAATCATAACAATCATATCAGTTTCATATAATTCAATATTTCACATTCATACTATGCATGATCATGTCAATATACATTTCGAAAAACGATGCAGATTTTGTGAAAACGGTCCTACCCATCTCCGCTACACACCAATATTGAGTTGTCCATAACTCGTCATCTAATAACACACCAAATTGTGAACAGTGTCACAGTAATGCAGATAAATTGTCAATAATCAAAATTGTGGACAAGCCACCAAAATCACAGATAAACTGCCAATAATAAAAATCATGGACAAGTCACCAAAATCGCAAAAAAACTACCAATAACGTCCACCTTTCACATATGTTACCTCATGCATGTGATATGTGTAACACTCCTTACCCAAGTCCGATGCCGGGACGAGGTATGAGGCATTACCGTACTCGAACATGCTTTAATACACCAAAATCGAGCCTTACTTTTTCATCTAATTTAAAACTTTTTCAAATGAACTCTTATTAACTTTATTACGAGCCTACGAGGCCCAAATCATACACCAAAAGTGGTTTAGAACTAATCCGAGAACTTTAGAACTCTTTGAAAAATTTTACTTGAAACAGGGCCACATGCTCGTGTGAGGTGGGAAACGCCGTGTGGGCTGGCAGTGTGGTCACACACACTCATATCCCTAGCCCGTGCTAAATTCATTTCTTATTTCTAACCTACAGGTTTGGACACGGTTTGGGGACACGCCCGTGTCTGTGGCTCGTGTCCCTCACGCGGCCTAGACACGCCCGTGTCTATAACCCGTAGAGTACTCTGACTTAAACACTATAAACATCAGAGGTTCACACGGCCAAGGCACACGCCCATGTGCTCAGCCCGTGTGTAATTCTGACTTAACTACTTAAAATACAGGGGACACACGGTCTACAAACATGCCCATGGGGGCCAACTGTGTATCACACACGGCCTAGACACACGCCCGTGTACCCATCCGTGTGGACAATTATGGGCTACTTTCCAAGCCTTTTTGTCACCCTGAAACATATCCAACTCATACCAGCTTTAAACTCACAAATTAAGGTATAACATACATTAAAACCATTCATAATTGAGGCACTCACATGCCACCATGCATATCTTGAATTTATTCCACATTGCATAAAATATAACATAATCAACATTAGCCCATTTACAAGGATATTACAATACCACATGAGTAATATTACTAGCCAACACTTTTGGCTACACAAAATGACACTTATCACAATAATCAACTTCCTATACATGTCATACAACAAAAAGGACTAACTTTACTATACCAAAATGAATGGCTTGATAGTGTGGCTTTAAGCTCCGACTTTAGTTGATCCCGAGCTAATTCGGCAAATCTACAAGGAAGAAGGGAAAATGAAGAGGTAAGCATAAAATGCTTAGTAAGTTGCATGGAATAATATAGTAACATAAATCATGAAACATCATTCAAATTAAATATCATAAAATGTCATATACTTTCTTACTCATTTTCAAGCTTACTCAATCTCATGACTTACTCACGCTCATGGCTTACTCGTTCTCATAACTTACATTTACATTTTTTTCTCATAACTTACTCATGTGCACCTATAACACTCATCATAAAACTTTAGTCTTATTTTTTTTTAATAGATCAACTTGATCACTTTCTCTATTAGTATACTTAGAATATCGATGGATACCCGTAATGTCAATATCATGGTAAGATGCCAAAGCCATATCCCAGATATGGTCTTACGTGGGATCTCAAGTCAATGTCGAAGCTATATCTCAGATATGGTCTTACACAGGATCTCACACTGATGTCGATGCCATGTCCCAAACATGGTCTTATACGAGATCGTAAGATGATGCCGATGCCATGTCCCGGACATGGTCTTATACGGGATCTCTCTTAGATGCCTACTACATGTCCCAAACATGGTCTTACAGGGGATCTATATTTCATCTCGGTACTGAAGCCATGTCTAGACATGGTCTTATACGGGACCACATGTCGATGCCAATGTCATGTCCCAAACATGATCTTACATGGGATCTTATTTCGGTGCCAGATATGGTCTTACACGGGACCTACATAACTCATGACCATGATATCCATCGAATTCTTTAACACATGATCGAAATTACATCAACTATAGCTTCATCTTGTCTTGGTAAAATCATAATTATCACTTTCATGAACTATACAAATTCCATACAATGTCATATTAATGTCTTCATGGAACTTCATGAATTCTTAAAAAATCATCACAATAAATTTTCATAAATCATATAGGGCTAAATTATCACATACAACTTACCTCGGGTCCAAAATAAGGGCAAATGTTCGATTTAGTCCACTATCTTGCTTTTTCCCCAGTTTTGGTCCGAGCTTCGTGTTTCTTGATCTAAAACGATAAATTAAGCTAATTTAATACACACATTGGCTAAATATCCCATAATTTACACTTTGGAAAATTTTATAATTTTGCCCCTAAACCTTTGCATATTTGCAAAATGGTCCCTAGGCTCGTAAAATGAAATGCACTTAATTTCTTGACTACCTAAGCCTATCCAAACCTTTTATGTTCTCATATCAACCCCTATTTTTCATCAATTCACACTTTTACTACACATTTTATCACATTTGCAATTTAGTCTCTATTAGGGTTTCTCATGAAAATCACTTAAAGAAAGATGTTTATTACACTTTAAACTTTTATTTTCTACCACTAGGCATCAATTTACTTGTATGTCATGCATGGGTAAAATTTTGAATGTGAACCCTAGCTCAAATTAGTGGTAGAAATAGCTTGCTCATGTTGCAAGAATTTCAAAAATACGAAGAAAATTAAAAACGGGACTAAATTCCACTTACTTGAAGCTTGAAAATAAAGGAAACCCTAGCTATAGAGGACTTCTCAAATTCGACACACTAGGGAAGAAGATGGACAAAATTTTGCTTTCTTTTTCCCTTTTTATTATTTAACTTTACCAAAAGACCAAAATGCCCTTATGGCCTTTCTTTGATATTTTTCCCTTCCATGGGCATTTTTGTCCATCATGCTAAAAATTGGTTTATTTGCTAAATAAGAACCTCTATTAATTTTTCTCATGCTATTCCATACTTAAACCTTCTAGAAACTCAATTTTGCAACTTTTGCAATTTAGTCCTAAAGGACAAATTAACCACTATTTCATGAAATTTTCTTCATGAAATTTTATCACTATCTTGAAATCATGTCATATACTTACTCATAATCATAAAATATACTTTTCTACATCAGATTTATGGTCTCGAAACCATTATTTCGACCAAGCCCTAGTTCGGGCTGTTACAATATGACCAAAATCACTTAAAATCACATAGGCATGTTTAATATGCAAATCACATATGTATACATGGTACCAAAATTTCACATTTTATAAATCATGTGAAAATCACATATGTCATAAGATCACATAACATGAGAATGAGATTTTCATAATTTTCATGTAGCTAATAATTAAAAATCACACATCATACATATCACCAAAGTCAATAATTTCAAATCACTTACTTGACATAGTCCATAACGATGAATTTTATCTCTCTTAATGGATGCATAAAGTATCCTCATCAAATATAATGTAAATAATAATAACTTTAACAATATTGTAACAGCCCATTTTCAGTGAAATCAGAACAGTGGTTTCGAGACCACAAATTCAAGTCGAAAAAAATTATTTTAATATTATTGCATGGTCTGCATTATGATAGAAATGTCATATGAAAATTCTGATAAGAAAATTTTATCAGTTACGTCTTTAATTATGGAAAGGACAAAATTGCATAAAATGCAAAAGTACAATTCTTGTAGCTAAAAGGACCAAATAGCTATGGAATTCAAAAATTGATATCCTTATATGGTAATTAGACCATTAAAGAAAAGTTATTAGATATTTTTGGTGATTTATCCATGTAAAAATTAGAAAAGGATAAAGACTAAATTGGAAATGAGAATAATTAAAAGATGATAAATTCAATAAAGGTTTAATATCATTTTTATATCATCTTCTTCCCCAAATTTCATGAAAACCCTAAGAAATAAAAAACAAACCTTCTTGGCTTAATTGGTATGTATTCTTGTCCCGTTTTTAATAATTTTTATATTTTTGAGATCGTAATAGCTTAATTTATCTATTTCGGGGATTAATTTGAAAAGATATCAAAGTATAGAAACTTGGCCATGGATGAATATGCTGAAATTTTTAAATTTATGGTAGAAAATGAAAGGTTGTTGATAGATAAACAACTTTTACAGAGAGAATTTTGATGAAATTGTGATTTAGGGACTAAATTGTAAAGTTGTAAAATTCATGGAAAAATTCTAATTTTTGTGAAATTTATGGATTGTTATTGTTATATATGAAAATCGACTAGGCTTGGAATAAGGAATAATTGCATGAATTTTATTTTCCGAGCCTAGGGACAAAATTGCCATTTATGAAAAATATAAGGGCAAAATGGTAATTTTTTCTAGGATGTAAATTGAATCCAATTGAATATGAAATGTGATAAATTAATGTTAAATTTATTTATATAGATCCTAAAAGATCAAATAGAGAGTTAGATTGAGGAAAAAAAATATGCCGAATTAGTAGACTTTTATATATAAACAAATGAAGAGGTAAGTTCATGTAACCTAATCATGTATATCTATATGTTTGAATTAAATGTTGTATATATGAGAATTGTATAAACGATTAATGTATGAAAATAATCACATGCCCGAAATTGCTCGATAAATGATAAGTTCCGTTTGAAGAATGAAATTCGATGGATACGTGATTTTCCCGTATTGATTATAATCCTGCATTTGTTGCGGATATTATAGCTCGGACAAACATCCTGTTAAAATCCTTCTCAAGCATCCTGTTATATAGTTCTTGCGATCATCCTGATCGGTAGTGGTTATACATGTGTTGCGCACTACCAAAGCTCTTTGTTAGCGTCCTGTTACATGATTAAATCGGTTGTGATCATTCATATGTTGCAGACACAAACGTAGTTTTTTGTGAGCATCCTATTATGTGATCGATTGTGATTTCACATATGTTGTAGACACAAGCGCAGCTCTATATGAGCGTCCTGTTAGTGTTTGCTTAAACTCCGTGATACATGGCTATCCGGAGCTCCTGTTATATGGCTTTTTATGAGCATCATTGATAAGCTCTTCATGAGCTCTTCGGTTAAAAAGTTCTTTGTTAACTTCCTGTTTATGTTTATGGCTCTTATGAGCATTCCTGTTTAGCCTTGATAAGCATCATGTTACATGACTCATTTGAGCATTTCGATATATGTGGCTCGAGAATGTGCTCACTGATTATATGCTCTAATGGGCACCCCAAAACATGAATTGACGGATTACTAATTCGTAAACCTCGCGTATACTACTTGAACATCCATCGATATTTCTATAATTCAACGGAATAAATTCCTAACATGAGAAATTATGATATTAAAAGAATTATATCTCAAATGCTTCTGAAATACCTAAAAGCTTGTAATATGATAAGCTCATCCATGTTTAATTGATGTATATGAGAAATATGTGACTAACTTTCTTATTTGAGTGCTTGTGATTAGGCAAATTTTGCCAAATTATTGGAAAGCATGTTATTGTTATGCTTGTTTAAATGAATATAATTTGGTAAGTTTAATTCCTGTTATACAAACTTACTAAGCATTGAATGCTTAATAGGTTTTCTTTCCTCTGGTTTATAATACTCGGAAGCTCGTAAAGGTTGGAAATCAGTCAGAGCATCATCATACTATCCACCAGCTCATTTTGGTATAAATAATAAACTTATTTTGGTATTATGGCATGTATAGGTTGACTTGGCCAATTGTTGGTTTGTAAATGGTTGTTTGTAATCTAGCCATTGGAATGGCTAGTGATGGTTTGATTTGGTAAAATTATAAAGTTTTATCATGGTAATTTCATATGTGTTTAGTATGGTTTAATTAAGTTATGCTAAACATATATGTTTACAAAAGGTAAGATTATAAACATGAATACATGTGATGAATATCATGCTAGATGATAGAGTTGGCTTGGTTATAATGCTTGAATGGTTGGCATAAGATTGCAATTATTGAGTAGGTTGTGTAGGTTGTTAGCAAATTTGGGTAAGAAATAAGGCTAGAAAATGGCCTTATTTTGTCCACACAGGTAGACACATAGGTGTGTGTCTTGACCGTGTGTACTCACAGCCTGGCACATGGGCATGTGGTTTGGCCGATGTCCTCTACCATCTAAAATTGAGAAACAGAATGCTCAGAATTGGGCACACGGGTAAAGACACAGGCGTGTGTCTTAGCCATGTGAAACACATGGCCTAGAACATGGGCGTCTGTCTTGGCTGTGTGAAACTTGCATCTAATTTTCAAAATTAATTGACCACATGGCCTAGCACACTGGCGTGTGCCCTACTTCATATGCCACACGACTTAAGACATGGCATGTCACTTGGGGTGTGAGCCACACACCTACTCACACGGGTGTGTGACCTCTGTATATAAGAAAAATTTTGAAATCTTGAGAACAATTCTTTGAGATTTCGATTTAGTCCCTGACTTGTTTCTAATGGTTAAATTGGGCTTCAAGGGTCCAATCAAGGGACGATATGAATAGTTTTCGGATATAAATAGTAAAATGACATGAATTATCTATAATTGTTCTGTAAACTCTGGTAATGCTTCGTAACCCTATTCTGCCGACAATACGGTTAGGGTGTTACAAATGTAAAACAAAGTTTATTTTGTTTAATGTTAAAACCCACACTAATCGTATATCCATATGTTACAACTCCTAAGATGCCTACACTTGGATATATCCAATGAATCACCTAGTCAATCAAAAAATGTTGATCTTACATTAATGATAATCATTATTAAGGTTGAATACGATAGTTAGTATCCATAATCACTTGGATTAGTGATTTCGATTCCCACATTAATGGTCTCTTGATTGGTGTCAATTGGCCCCTCAATAAACATGACATGCAATATTTTAATACTTGAGAATTAATTCACTAAGGCCTTCAAAAGCACTTGACCAAAAGAAGAAAAAAGGGAGGAGAAAATATTTCTACACAACCATTATACTTACACTATCACGATTGAAATAGAAGGACAATAGATTATCTTGAACATGAATCGGAGAGAAAGGAGGATCTAAAGAGAAGAATCTTAACCACGACGATGGTGCTACGGTGGCGACAACGCGCTTCAGCTATAGAGGCAGCAGTTCAACGCAGGAGAAGAAAAAATATGGTCCGATCACTCACTTAAAAGAGGAGAAACGAGAAGAGAGAAAAATAAGAAAAAGAGATGATTTCGCGATGGTGCGCGGTTGGTCTGGTTGCCAATGGCGGGTGGAAAGTGGTTAAAGGCAACGGTGAAACAAAAAGAAGAAGAGAAGAGGAGGAAGGTGATGAATGGTGGTGTTTAAGTGAATGATGGTGGCAACGGTGGAGGAAAAGAGACCAAAATCAAATAAATGATGGTTCAAGTGGTGCGAAAGGAGATGAGGAGAAAAGAAAGGAGCAAAATAGGGGAATGGCAATGAAAAGGAAAATAATGAAAAGATGGAATAAAAGGGTGTTATTCATCTTGTCTAGGTCAATGAGCATCACACACAAGGTAAGGTGAAGAGAATAGTATGTTGAGGGGACAAAGCAACAAAAAGAGGATCATAAAAGTGAAAATGGGGGTTAATAAGGGAAGGTTGACTCACACACAAGGAAACAATCTTCCCCATGCATAGTAATTAGGTTGGACGGTAAGGAGTGTTTGCACTAGCTAAAGTTGTCAAAAAAAATTAAATAAAATTTGTGAGTAATGGAGAGTTAAACACAGAACCTTTAGGAATTATCTAAACACTTAACAACTTCATCACCTTACTCCTTGTGATCATTTTAACAAAAAATATTTAAAAACATGGATGACCTTTATTAAGGGTTTAAAACAACTTACACCAAATAGAAATTAACGAGAGGGAAGAGATTTGAACTCAGATAATCAAAGACAACTCCACCACTACTTAATCACTATAATTTAATTTATTATCAAATGTGCTAAGGTCATCTAAAAAAAATTCAAACGTGACCATTCTCGGTTCATTAACCCAATTTCTATTAACTCGATTTTTTAGATGTGACATCAATGTTTGATTGTCGTGCACCTTATTGCTTAAGTTAGTTCAAGGGACATCTTGTGTATGTTTTGTATGTTTGCTTGAGAATAAGTAAAGACTTAAGTTTGGGGGAGTTTGACACGTCGTATTTCAATATGGTAAATTAAGCTCTTGTCATACTTAAAGAGCTTGTTTTTGGGCGATGTTTCGAGTCCTTATCTCTTTTTCACGTTTAGATTAAAATTTACGTTAATTACACTTTTTAGTGGTTTTATGTTATTTGCAATAAAAAAAATCAATTATATGTCCAATTGAGCTTAATATGTGGCTAAGGCATTTTCAGGGACTTAACTGAGGAATAAGCGAAGGGATCAAGCATGTAGCTTCGTATTGAAACCTTGGGATGTTGATGTCACAACCTAGAATCCTTTAATTCTAAATTTTGCAACATCACACTCTAATGTCGTGACATTAGGTTTCCACTATGCCAATGAAGTTACCTCGAGAAGCTTCAGTGTCGTAACAACGAACCTATGGAGACACAACACCAAGGTCTCTGACTTGCAAGGTTGTGACAACGAGCATATGGTGTCACTACATCCACCCTAAAGATGGACCAAAAAGATCAAGCTAATCACAACATCGACCTATGATGTCACAACTTAGAACCCCTTGAGTAGCAATGATGTGATCTCACTCTTTCTTTGATCATCCTTATTAAGAGTTTTTTTCCTTAAGCTTTATTTTTTTTCTTTGGTTCAAGAGCTCAAGAAGCAAGAATAAGACTTTTAGGCAATGATTGTGAGCGCGATGGACATGGGTTCCAAATTGAGTCACCTTTGATGCAAATATGATGCTTTTAATAGAGAATAACATTGTTTCTTTTCTTTTTGGAGCTTTTTTTTTTTTACTATTGGGCTGTAATGTTATAAAGAGTTGATGCATCTATTGATCTTTCTCAATGTGAGAACAAGCCATATAATTGCCAATACGTTGGGTGAGTTCAAGTGCCTGAGATTTATAAACGATCAAAAGTTTGAGACAGATTATGGCTTTAAGTGTGGCCTTGGCCTCTGATTCCCATAATCTAGATTCTTATGGTTTTAAACTTCACAAACGAGAAAAGGTTAAGATCATGCTTGTATCATCGTCATATTTGGCTTGTGCTTTTGTTTCCTTGCCTTTTTCTCTTTAGTTTGACTAATTGATTGAATTGTGCTTTTTATCTTATTTTCTTATAACTTGTTTGAGATACTTTGATTTTTTTTTCTAATTGTAGTGTTAGTCTTGAATGAATGAATATTCACATCTTCGTTGAAAAAAATGAAATTAGGTTAGGAAACACCATCCAAATTATAAGATGAATTTAAAATTGATCAAAATGCAACCTCATCCCGTCAATTCTTAAGAAATAGGAGAAAAGAAAAAAGGAAAAAGAAGTTAAATTATAAAATTACTAACCAAATTAAAATAATTAAAATTGATAATATTGTTAAAGAAAGATGAAATTAATCCAAAAAATAATTTTTATAAATCCTAAAATAAATATGAAAGATATGTTAATTATATAAAAAATATCAAAATCATCCCTCAAAATAAAACACAGTTTACTCTTACAAAGAAAATTAAATTTGGAGCGAAAACTGTTGAAAGTGAAGGTAATAAATTTCAAAAAGAAAAATAATCTTTAAGCAACGTAATAATATGATTAATTTAAAATTGATTGAAATGCATCCTCACTAGAGCTGAGCATGGGCCGGGCGGGCCGGTCCAGCCCGAAGGCCCGCCCGAAAAATGGGAGGGTTTGGGTAAAAATATAAGGCCCGAAAAATGGGCTTGGACAAAAATTGAGGCCCGTTTAAAAAACGGCCGGGCCTCGGGTAAGAATTTGTGGCCCGGGCCCGGCCCAGCCTAGCCCGAAATATATTAAAATAAATTTTTTTATTTTTATTCCTTTTTAATTTTTAACTTTTACCTTTCTTTTACTTTAACTTTTATTTGCCATTTCCTAATAAAATCTAGAAAAATTTTAATGTTTTTGTATTTTATTTTAGTATCATTTTTTTTTGTTTCTTGTTTTAATATTTTTTTTATTTTTTTAAATGTATTTGATTTATTATATTTTATTTTTATAAAATAAGTAAAAAAAATAATATGGGTCGGCTGGGCCGAGCTCGGACTTACCAATTTAATGTCGGACCGGCTTGGACAATTTTTTTAGGCCCATATTTCGGGCCAGGCCGGCCCGGGCCCGGGCCCGACAAGAGGGCCTAAAAATTTTTTTGAGCCCGACCCGGCCCGGCCCATGCTCACCTCTAATCCTCACCCTCTAGCATGTACGGAAACAAACAGTGTTTTTGTCTTGAAAATCTGGCCGTTGGAAACAATAATAAGAAGAAAAAGAAGATCATCCTCTTATCTATATATCTGTAGAACACTTAAAAAGAGGTCGGTAAAGCTTCACTTCAAAGGAGTGGTAGTTTCCATGGCGTTTTCTTCTTCTGCTCTCTCTCACACCTCTTCTTCATGCTCTCTTCCTTCCCACATGCCTTTACAACCAGAAAAAACCCATCTTCGCTTCCATCATTTTTACTCATAAAAGCTCTTCTGAACCTGACAAAGGAAACCCCACTGCTACACAGACCAAAAACGCTGAAGGCTCTAGCAATGCTCAACCTCAACCTCAACCTCAAGCCACTCCCGCCGCCGCCGCTAAGCCACCTCCCAAAAAGCCTGTTTATTCCAGTGAGTTTTCTCTGAAATATTTCCCTCAATTATTGGTTTAAGTTACTTGGGTTGAAATGATGGAACTGGGTTTGGTTTTGGGCAGTGAAGAAAGGCCAGATGTTAAGGTGGATAAAGACAAGTATCTCAACAGTATTAATGTAAGTGAAACATGAATTGATTTATGCTATATTGGTTATCTTCTTCTTGTTACATAGTTTGCTGAAAGTGCAGGAAATTGGATAAATGACACATAATCCCTTGTTTCCACCATGCTTGTTACCTTGTTGATACAAACTCTTTAGAGAAGGGATCTTCCGGAGGGATAAAATTTTGCTTTGGGTTAGACAATTTTTCATTATGTACAGAGAAAAAAAGAAAGGGGATTATAAGAGATTATCGAACATTTTTTTCTTTTGTTTTAGAAAAACAAACTTATGTAAGCTTTTTGCTGCTTGAACTTGTATTGGGTTTCCCTTAGCATAAAATTACAGGGATAGTGACAGTTTTGGTTTTGTTTTAGTATCTATCTGTAGGGCATCCCCCCTATTACAAAGGCTTGGACTACATATACGAAGACCGTGGTGAGGTGCTACTATCAAGCCATTGAGTATCAAAGCTTTCTCCCCTTTTTGTTTTGTTTAGGACATCTTTGAAGGACATTAAATCTTTTGCTATCTGCTTGATGATATCAGGTTCTGGATGTACGCATTTTTGAGACAGGAGAACATGCACTTGTAAGAAATTTTCACTGCAGCCTTTGCCTTAGTATTTTGGTTCACTTTCATTTGTTAGACTATGATGATTACAGAAAACTGGAGCTTCTTCTCTACCACAAACCATGCTAATTCAGTTCTCTATCCTTGAAAATTTTCATAAGGTTAAGTCAATGTGGCATAATGATGAACTATTTTATTTAGCGTTTTGCATACAACAATTTTGAGAACTTTATGCTAATATGTTATAAAAATGCTAGTTAAAAGAATAATAGTTTTTGCCACTGTTGGTAATTGTGCTCTGTGCAATCCCATTTTGCCGGATGCTGATCGATTCTTAAGTTAGACGTTGGAGCATTTGAGGCTCAATCTAGCTAAGCATGACCTTTTTACAGTTGCATGGGTCGGCATCCCAACTGCACCAGCTTGGCTTCCCACGGACATGCTTATCAAGGTACTGTTAATAGATTGTTTCATTGGCCATTTGAGTCGATTCGGCAAATTACACCTTTGTTTTTTTGTACTGCTATATACTAAATGAACCAAAATCATTCAGGTTATTAGTTTGGCTAAGTAGTTAACTATTTCAAATCTTAAAATGTAAGTTTTTTATTACTTTATGCAACATTCACTGTAGGGCGAAGCCAGAAAATTTTTAGGGGCCGGGGGGATTAAATTGTAATTTTTTAATAGCCTATTTTTTTAATTTTGAAGGATTAAATTAAAATTTTATCATTTTTAGCGGGGCCAATCAGGGGTAAAGCCAGAAAAATTTTTTGGGGGGCCAGATGAAATTTTAATTTTTTATAGTTATATCTTTATAATTTGTAAAGGATTTTTGAATTTTTATAATTTTAGGGGGGCCAAAGTGCAATTTTAATCTTTACTAATTTAAAATTTTTAAAAAATTTTAAGGGCCTTAAAAGCATTTTACATTTTAGGGGGGCCGGGGCCCATGCCAGCCCTCTGGCTTTGCCCCTGGGGCCAATGTGCAATTTCCCCATTCATTCTTTTAAGGTTACGTTTTGGTTTAAGTTAAAAGACTGTTTTGGTTTGAATTAAAAAAAGAATGAGGCCTTTGGTCAATAAATAAAAATTCAATTACAAAGTAACTGGTTGATAAGAATTTCGGATTCCTTTTTATTGAAAATTAAAATATATTAATATATTCGTAATTATTTCGAAATATATAGTTTCAAAAAACAAAATACCCTTTTCTTTTGAACAAACAAAAAAGAATCAAAAACGAAACTGTCCAATAATTGTGCTTAGAGCAATTCACACCTAATAGATTAGGATTTTATTCAATTAGGAACGTATCATAAAAAAAAATTCCTGGTCGGGTCAATAAGATCATGAAAAGCATTTCGATTATTTATCTCTTATTTTACACAGAATGGATTGCCTGGACCAATACATGATTTCTTCTTTTAGTTTTTCTGGATCGGGTCTTATATTAGGAGGCCTGGGAGTGGTATTACTTACCAATCCAATTTATTCTGCCATTTCATTGGGATTGGTTCTTTTTGTATATCCTTATTTTATATTCTCAAATTCTCATTTTGTAGCTGCTGCCCAGCTCCCTTATTTATGTGGGAGCCATAAATGTTTTAATCCTATTTGCTGTGATGTTCATGAATGGTTTCACTAATTTAAATTTTTAAAATTTCTAAAGGCCTAAATAGACAATTTTTCATTTAGGGGGCTGGCAGTACGCCAGTGATTCACTGCAAAATTAAGCTACAACAATGCATTCAAAGTACTTGTTTACTAATAAAGTTTCAAAATTATAGACCAATCCTTGTTCAGTAAGCCTGATATGCCTGCCAATAGTCGAGAATGCTTGTGAGCTTAGCTAAGTTATTGGATGATCAATCAACTTAGCAATCAGACACTGTTAATGCTTTTGATTATCACGCATAACTAGCCTGCTCTAGTAAAATGATTATTGGACACACACATATAACTTATGATGTATATATGTGTACTTACAGAGAAGGCAAAACTTGAACTATATGATGGATTTCAAAAGTGAGTCACTCTAATGAAGAGTTTTTCTTTTTCTTTCTTCTTGTTGAAAAGTGGAGGTGGGATGGGTGTATTTTTTTTTTTTTTTGGAAGGTGGGATGAAGCAGTTAAGGTGATTGCCTGATTCGCCCCGCCTAGCCCCTGCTTATATATGTATACATGTATATATTTCAATACATGTATATATAAAGCAGGTGTGGCCAGGGCAAAGTATGGCATGTGGCAATGGATTTTGTAATATTTGCTCTCGCGCTTTTCCATTGCTATATAGAAATTGGAAGCATTTATATTGTAGTAATGTAGTGCCTGGTTCCCGTTCTTTGTTTGCAGTCTGAGAAGCTCCAATATGAGAGATTGTGAAGCAGTTTTCAGAAATGGAGTCCCGCACATTTGAGTGTGATGACCATTGATTCTCCATTTCCATGGTGTTACATTGTTCTAATACTAATTACTCACCATGAGTTGCATATATTGTATAAAAGCAAGAAACTGAGTTTTCAATATAATATTTTGTATCATTCATTCATTACTAAAAGGAACTGTAAAAACGAAATCCACCTTAGCATTTTTAGCATGTACCATCCGATTTCAATGTGTACCATGAAAGGCTTCAAGATTTATTACTACCCAAGCGGATAATTAGAAACCAGGAGACTGGTCAGCCAATGCTAAGCGTGAAAGATGCAGTTAAAACATGAACTTATTAGATGGCAGATTGGTCTCTTTTATGATCTGCTTTAAAGCTACATTTAAATTAATACTATGTTGAATGTTATGTAGTAATAAATATAAACAATTAAAATATAACAAGCCATATTTTATATTATTATAGTTTTGTCACTCGAAAAATTAAATGCAAAAAAATCAAGGTGTTCCAAGTATAAAAATTTAAGTACGGAATTAAAGTTATAAAATTGTTTGATAAATTAATTATAAAATATAATTAAATTGTTTAATAATAATATATATTAAATTTTAAAAATATGTTCTACATTTTATCTTTAATTTTTAAATATTTTACTTATTCTAAATAAAAAAATGTATAGTTTTTATAGGATAATACAAATTAAAATTAATAAAATAAAATTGATTTAATGAAAATATTCTCTATTAAGTGATAGTAATTTTATCGACTTATATTTTCATACTTTTTATAAAATATTCTATCAATTGTTTTTATTTTGAATGGTCTATCAAACAAGATCTAAGCATTGAAAACTTAAGTAGTGAATTTAAGTTATAAAATTGGTTTGATATATTATCTAAATATCAAATATAATTAGACAGTTTGATAAAATAATTTTAAATTTTTTAAAAATAAAGTATTTAAAGGATAATATAAAAGAATAAAATTCAAAAATAATTCTTTTAAGTGATAAGTAAGTAACTCTTTCTATACTTATCATTTTCCACAACTTTTTATAAACAAATTCTATCATTTGTTTTTGTTTTATTTCATTTAACTCTTAAAAGAAACTGCTCACTAACTTTTTTTTTTCATTTTTATCTATAATAATAATTATCATTAAAAGAAACCATTCACTTAAAAAATTAATTAATTATAATTTATTTTTAAACTCTCAGAAAATTGTTTTTCAAAACATAATTAGTTTTAATACATAATATATTTTTTAAAAAGTTTATTTTCTTCCCCTAAAATGGTGAAATGAACTTTTAGTTTTCATTGTTATTCAATTACAAGCTAATCTAAATAAAAAAAACTTACATATAGATTTTTTTTTAATGATAAAAATATTCTTTATTTAATCATTATATTATTAATTTGATATTAAAATAATATATTATGTTTTATTAAATTTGAAATATTAAAAAATAATTTTATCAAAGTTGATATTTTTTAAGGGAAATGAGTAAAATAATCTCTAAAATGTTGCCCTCAAGATTTGATGTCAACTGGATTTCATTTCAAGAGAAACCCTTTGCCTTTATATCATAGCTCATTTGAAATTATATTGGGTATTCATCTTAAGCCACACTTCATTATATTTAAATTATTTCATTTTTGCATTGAAATTTAACATTTATATATTTTCATCAATTAATAACTGAAAAATTAATGAAAAAAAAATTAATAGCATTACTAATTTTGTTCATTCTCTAATTATGGTTAGGTATTTTTTTATTGTTATAACATTTAAATTATTAAAATAATATTATATTTTAAATTATAATTAATAATTCAAATACTACTTTATAAGAAATAAAAATATATTATTAAACGAATTAAAATAAACACGTACATGTAACATAAAAAATGAGTACAAATAAAAAATATTCAAATTTTAATATAAAATGATAAATTAAGATATAACAACTATTTAAATAATAATGTCTACATTTATATAAATTTAACTAGTATTAAAATAATGTTATATCGAAATAAAGCATACCATATCAAAAAGTTTTTGGTAAAAAAATCTCTCCAGTCCCTTTTATTTTAATATTAAGCAAATTGGTTTATTTAAAAAAATTGAGGAATTTAATCCCTATCAATTTCGAAAGTGAGCAGCTAAGGACAATCAATCATAATGTTAACTTTTTGTCGATTTTAATAAATTTGACTGTATAATAACAAATTTAGCCTCTCCATGCTTACATATTTTATTATTATTTGGTTTTGATTCTAAAAATTCAACAGATCTAACCTCAACATTTTCACATTTACAAAAATATTGAGGGCTAAATTTGTTAAATCATGACCAAATTGATAGAATGTGTAAGTTATGAGAGCTAAATTTGTTATTATACCAGTCAAATTTATATAAAATCGACAAAAAAGTTAACATTATGATTGATTGTCCTTAGCTGCTCACTTTCGAAATTGATAGGGATTAAATTCCTCCAATTTTTTTAAATAAACCAATTTGCTTAATATTAAAATTAAAAGGGACTGGAGAGATTTTTTACCAAAAACTTTTGATATGGTATGCTTTATTTCGATATAACATTATTTTAATACTAGTTAAATTTATATAAATGTAGACATTATTATTTAAATAGTTGTTATATCTTAATTTATCATTTTATATTAAAATTTGAATATTTTTTTATTTGTACTCATTTTTTATGTTACATGTACGTGTTTAATTTTTAATTCGTTTAATAATATATTTTTATTTCTTATAAAGTAGTATTTGAATTATTAAATATAATTAAAATATAATATTTATTTTAATAATTTAAATGTTATAACAATAAAAAAATACCTAACCATAATTAGAGAATGAACAAAATTAGTAATGCTATTTAATTTTTTTTCATTATTTTTTCAGTTATTAATTGAATGAAAATATATAAATGTTAAATTTCAATGCAAAAATGAAATAATTTAAATATAATGAAGTGTGGCTTAAGATGAATACCAAATATAATTTCAAATGAGCCTATGATATAAAGGCAAAGGGTTTCTCTTGAAATGAAATCCAGTTGACATCAAATCTTGAGGGCAACATTTAGAGATTTTTTACTCATTTCCCTTACAAAAAATCAACTTTGATAAAATTATTTTTTAATATTTCAAATTTAATAAACATAATATATTATTTTAATATCAAATTAATAATATAATGATTAATAAAGAATATTTTTATCATTTAAAAAAATCTATATGTAAGTTTTTTTATTAGATTAGCTTGTAATTGAATAACAATGAAAACTAAATTTCATTTCACCTATTCTAAGGAGAAAATAACTTTTTAAAAATAATATTATGTATTAAAACTAATTATGTTTTGAAAAACAATTTTCTGAGAGTTTAAAAAATAAATTATAATTAATTAATTTTTTAAGTGAATGGTTTCTTTTAATGATAATTATTATTATAGATAAAAATGAAAAAAAAAAAGTTAGTGAGCAGTTTCTTTTAAGAGTTAAATGAAAATAAAACAAAAACAAATGATAGAATTTGTTTATAAAAAGTTGTGGAAAATGATAAGTATAGAAAGAGTTACTTACTTATCACTTAAAAGAATTATTTTTGAATTTTATTCTTTTAATATTATCCTTTAAATACTTTATTTTTAAAAAATTTAAAATTATATTTATCAAACTGTCTAATTATATTTGATATTTAGATAATATATCAAACCAATTTTATAACTTAAATTCACTACTTAAGTTTTCAATGCTTAGATCTTGTTTGATAGACCATTCAAAATAAAAACAATCTGATAGAATATTTATATAAAAAAGTATGAAAATAATAAGTCGATAAAAATTACTTATCACTTAATAGAGAATATTTTCAATTAAATCAATTTTATTTTATTAATTTTAATCTTGTATTATCCTATAAAAACTATACATTTTTTTATTTAGAATAAGTAAAATATTTAAAAATTAAAGATAAAATGTAGAACATATTTTTAAAATTTAAAATATATATTTATTAAACAATTTAATTATATTTTATAATTAATTTATCAAACAATTTTATAACTTTAATTCCGTACTTAAATTTTTAATACTTGGAACACCTTGATTTTTTTGCATTTAATTTTTCGAGTGACAAAACTATAATAATATAAAATATGGCTATGTTATATTTTAATATGTTTATATTTATTACTACATAACATTCAACACATAGTATTAATTTAAATGTAGCTTTAAAGCAGATCATAAAAGAGACCAATCTGCCCATCTAATAAGTTCATGTTTTAACTGCATCTTTCACGCTTAGCATTGGCTGACCAGTCTCCTGGTTTCTAATTATCCGCTTGGGTAGTAATAAATCTTGAAGCCTTTCATGGTACACATTGAAATCGGATGGTACATGCTAAAATGCTAAGGTGGATTTCGTTTTTACAGTTCCTTTTAGTAATGAATGAATGATACAAACATATTATATTGAAAAACTCAGTTTCTTGCTTTATACAATATATGCAACTCATGGTGAGTAATTAGAACAATGTAACACCATGGAAATGGAGAATCAATGGTCATCACACTCAAATGTGCGGGTCTCCATTTCTGAAAACTGCTTCACAATCTCTCATATTGGAGCTTCCAGACTGCAAACAAAGAACGGGAACCAGGCACTACAATTACTACAATATAAATGCTTCCAATTTCTATATAGCAATGGAAAAGCGCGAGAGCAAATATTACAAAATCCATTGCCACACTGCCATACTTGCCCTGGCCACACCCTGCTTATATATACATGTATTGAAATATATACATGTATACATATATAAGCAGGGGCTAGGCGGGGCGAATCAGGCAATCACCTTAACTGCTTCATCCCACCTTCCAAAAAAAAAAAAAAATACACCCATCCCACCTCCACTTTTCAACAAGAAGAAAAAGAAAAACTCTTCATTAGAGTGACTCACTTTTGAAATCCATCATATAGTTCAAGTTTTGCCTTCTCTGTAAGTACACATATATACATACATAAGTATATATGTGTGTGTCCAATAATCATTTTACTAGAGCAGGCTAGTTATGCGTGATAATCAAAAGCATTAACAGTGTCAGATTGCTAAGTTGATTGATCATCCAATAACTTAGCTAAGCTCACAAGCATTCTCGACTATTGGCAGGCATATCAGGCTTACTGAACAAGGATTGGTCTATAATTTTGAAACTTTATTAGTAAACAAGTACTTTGAATGCATTGTTGTAGCTTAATTTTGCAGTGAATCACTGGCGTACTGCCAGCCCCCCTAAAATGAAAAATTGTCTATTTAGGCCCTTTAGAAATTTTAAAAATTTAAATTAGTGAAACCATTCATGAACATCACAGCAAATAGGATTAAAACATTTATGGCTCCCACATAAATAAGGAGCTGGGCAGCAGCTACAAAATGAGAATTTGAGAGAATATAAAATAGGATATACAAACAAGAACCAATCCCAATGAAATGGCAGAATAAATTGGATTGGTAAGTAATACCACTCCCAGGCCTCCTAATATAAGACCCGATCCCAGAAAAACTAAAAGAAAATCGTGTATTGGTCCAGGCAAATCCATTCTGTGTAAAATAAGAGATAAATAAATCGAAATGCTTTTCATGATCTTATTGACCCGACCAGGAATTTTTTTTTTATGATACGTTCCTAATTGAATAAAATCCTAATCTATTAGGCGTGAATTGCTCTAAGCACAATTATTGGACAGTTTCGTTTTTGATTCTTTTTTGTTTGTTCAAAAGAAAAGGGTATTTTGTTTTTTGAAACTATTATATTCGAAATAATTACGAATATATTAATATATTTTAATTTTCAATAAAAAGGAATCCGAAATTCTTATCAACCAGTTAATTTGTAATTGAATTTTTATTTATTGACCAAAGGCCTCATTCTTTTTTTAATTCAAACAGTCTTTTAACTTAAACCAAAACGTAACCTTAAAAGAATGAATGGGAAATTGCACATTGGCCCCAGGGGCAAAGCCAGAGGGGCTGGCATGGGCCCCGGCCCCCCCTAAAATGTAAAATTGCTTTTAAGGCCCTTAAAATTTTTAAAAATTTTAAATTAGTAAAGATAAAATTGCACTTTGGCCCCCCTAAAATTATAAAAAATTCAAAAATCCTTACAAATTATAAAGATATAAACTATAAAAAATTAAAATTTCATCTGGCCCCCCCAAAAAATTTTTCTGGCTTTACCCCTGATTGGCCCCGCTAAAAATGATAAAATTTTAATTTAATCCTTCAAAAATTAAAAAAAATAGGCTATTAAAATTACAATTTAATCCCCCCGGCCCCTAAAATTTTCTGGCTTCGCCCCTACAGTGAATGTTGCATAAAGTAATAAAAAACTTACATTTTAAGATTTGAAATAAGTTACACTACTTAGCCAAACTAATAACCTGAATGATTTTGGTTCATTTAGTATATAGCAGTACAAAACTAACCAAAGGTGTAATTTGCCGAATCGACTCAAATGGCCAATGAAACAATCTATTAACAGTACCTTGATAAGCATGTCCGTGGGAAGCCAAGCTGGTGCAGTTGGGATGCCGACCCATGCAACCTGTAAAAAGGTCATGCTTAGCTAGATTGAGCCTCAAATGCTCCAACGTCTAACTTAAGAATCGATCAGCATCCGGCAAAATGGGATTGCACAGAGCACAATTACCAACAGTGGCAAAAACTATTATTCTTTTAACTAGCATTTTTATAACATATTAGCATAAAGTTCTCAAAATTTTTGTATGCAAAACGCTAAATAAAATAGTTCATCATTATGCCACATTAGCTTAACCTTATGAAAATTTTCAAGGATAAGAGAACTGAATTAGCATGGTTTGTGGTAGAGAAGAAGCTCCAGTTTCTGTAATCATCATAGTCTAACAAATGAAAGTGAACCAAAATACTAAGGCAAAGGCTGCAGTGAAAATTTCTTACAAGTGCATGTTCTCCTGTCTCAAAAATGCGTACATCCAGAACCTGATATCATCAAGCAGATAGCAAAAGATTTAATGTCCTTCAAAGATGTCCTAAACAAAACAAAAAGGGGAGAAAGCTTTGATACTCATGGCTTGATAGTAGCACCTCACCACGGTCTTCGTATATGTAGTCCAAGCCTTTGTAATAGGGGGGATGCCCTACAGATAGATACTAAAACAAAACCAAAACTGTCACTATCCCTGTAATTTTATGCTAAGGGAAACCCAATACAAGTTCAAGCAGCAAAAAGCTTACATAAGTTTGTTTTTCTAAAACAAAAGAAAAAAATGTTCGATAATCTCTTATAATCCCCTTTCTTTTTCTTCTCTGTACATAATGAAAAATTGTCTAACCCAAAGCAAAATTTTATCCCTCCGGAAGATCCCTTCTCTAAAGAGTTTGTATCAACAAGGTAACAAGCATGGTGGAAACAAGGGATTATGTGTCATTTATCCAATTTCCTGCACTTTCAGCAAACTATGTAACAAGAAGAAGATAACCAATATAGCATAAATCAATTCATGTTTTCACTTACATTAATACTGTTGAGATACTTGTCTTTATCCACCTTAACAATCTGGCCTTTCTTCACTGCCCAAAACCAAACCCAGTTCCATCATTTCAAACCCAAGTAACTTAAACCAATAATTGAGGGAAATATTTCAGAGAAAACTCACTGAATAAACAGGCTTTTTGGGAGGTGGCTTAGCGGCGGCGGCGGGAGTGGCTTGAGGTTGAGGTTGAGGTTGAGCATTGCTAGAGCCTTCAGCGTTTTTGGTCTGTGTAGCAGTGGGGTTTCCTTTGTCAGGTTCAGAAGAAGCTTTTATGAGTAAAAATGATGGAAGCGAAGATGGGTTTTTCTGGTTGTAAAGGCATGTGGGAAGGAAGAGAGGCATGAAGAAGAGGTGTGAGAGAGAGCAGAAGAAGAAAACGCCATGGAAACTACCACTCCTTTGAAGTGAAGCTTTACCGACCTCTTTTTAAGTGTTCTACAGATATATAGATAAGAGATGATGATCTTCTTTTTCTTCTTATTATTGTTTCCAACGGCCAGATTTTCAAGACAAAAACACTGTTTGTTTCCGTACATGCTAGAGGGTGAGGATTAGAGGTGAGCATGGGCCGGGCCGGGTCGGGCTCAAAAAAATTTTTAGGCCCTCTTGTCGGGCCCGGGCCCGGGCCCGGCCTGGCCCGAAATATGGGCCTAAAAAATTGTCCAAGCCCGGTCCGACATTAAATTGGTAAGTCCGAGCTCGGCCCAGCCCGACCCATATTATTTTTTTTACTTATTTTATTAAAAATAAAATATAATAAATCAAATACATTTAAAAAAATAAAAAAATATTAAAACAAGAAACAAAAAAAAATGATACTAAAATAAAATACAAAAACATTAAAATTTTTCTAGATTTTATTAGGAAATGGCAAATAAAAGTTAAAGTAAAAGAAAGGTAAAGTTAAAAATTAAAAAGGAATAAAAATAAAAAAATTATTTTATATATATTTCGGGCTAGGCTGGGCCGGGCCCGGGCCAACAAATTCTTACCCGAGGCCCGGCCCGTTTTTTAAACGGGCCTCAATTTTTGTCCAAGCCCATTTTTCGGGCCTATATTTTTACCCAAACCCTCCCATTTTTCGGGCGGGCCTTCGGGCTGGACCGGCCCGCCCGGCCCATGCTCAGCTCTAGTGAGGATGCATTTCAATCAATTTTAAATTAATCATATTATTACGTTGCTTAAAGATTATTTTTCTTTTTGAAATTTATTACCTTCACTTTCAACAGTTTTCGCTCCAAATTTAATTTTCTTTGTAAGAGTAAACTGTGTTTTATTTTGAAGGGATGATTTTGATATTTTTTTATATAATTAACATATCTTTCATATTTATTTTAGGATTTATAAAAATTATTTTTTGGATTAATTTCATCTTTCTTTAACAATATTATCAATTTTAATTATTTTAATTTGGTTAGTAATTTTATAATTTAACTTCTTTTTCCTTTTTTCTTTTCTCCTATTTCTTAAGAATTGACGGGATGAGGTTGCATTTTGATCAATTTTAAATTCATCTTATAATTTGGATGGTGTTTCCTAACCTAATTTCATTTTTTTCAACCGAAGAGTGAATATTCATTCATTCAAGACTAACACTACAATTAGAAAAAAAAATCAAAGTATCTCAAACAAGTTATAAGAAAATAAGATAAAAAGCACAATTCAATCAATAGTCAAACTAAAGAGAAAGGCAAGGAAAACAAAAGCACAAGCCAAATATGACGATGATACAAGCATGATCTTAACCTTTCTCGTTTGTGAAGTTTAAAACCATAAGAATCTAGATTATGGGAATCAAGAGGCCAAGGCCACACTTAAAGCCATAATCTGTCTCAAACTTTTGATCGTTTATAATCTCAGGCACTTGAACTCACCCAACGTATTGGCAATTATATGGCTTGTTCTCACATTGAGAAAGATCAATAGATGCATCAACTCTTTATAACATTACAGCCCAATAGTAAAAAAAAAAAGCTCCAAAAGAAAAGAAACAATGTTATTCTCTATTAAAAGCATCATATTTGCATCAAAGGTGACTCAATTTGGAACCCATGTCCATCGCGCTCACAATCATTGCCTAAAAGTCTTATTCTTGCTTCTTGAGCTCTTGAACCAAAGAAAAAAAAATAAAGCTTAAGGAAAAAAAACTCTTAATAAAGGATGATCAAAGAAAGAGTGAGATCACATCATTGCTACTCAAGGGGTTCTAAGTTGTGACATCATAGGTCCGATGTTGTGACTTAGCTTGATCTTTTTGGTCCATCTTTAGGGTGGATGTAGTGACACCATATGCTCGTTGTCACAACCTTGCAAGTCAGAGACCTTGGTGTTGTGTCTCCATAGGTTCGTTGTTACGACACTGAAGCTTCTCGAGGTAACTTCATTGGCATAGTGGAAACCCTAATGTCACGACATTAGAGTGTGATGTTGCAAATTTAGAATTAAAGGATTCTAGGTTGTGACATCAACATCCCAAGGTTTCAATACCGAAGCTACATGCTTGATCCCTTCGCTTATTCCTCAGTTAAGTCCCTGAAATGCCTTAGCCACATATTAAGCTCAATTGGACATATAATTGATTTTTTTTATTGCAAATAACATAAAAACCACTAAAAAGTGTAATTAACGTAAATTTTAATCTAAACGTGAAAAAGAGATAAAGGACTCGAAACATCGCCCAAAAACAAGCTCTTTAAGTATGACAAGAGCTTAATTTACCATATTGAAATACGACGTGTCAAACTCCCCCAAACTTAAGTCTTTACTTATTCTCAAGCAAACATACAAAACATACACAAGATGTCCCTTGAACTAACTTAAGCAATAAGGTGCACGACAATCAAACATTGAATGTCACATCTAAAAAATCGAGTTAATAGAAATTGGGTTAATGAACCGAGAATGGTCACGTTTGAATTTTTTTTAGATGACCTTAGCACATTTGATAATAAATATAAATTATAGTGATTAAGTAGTGGTGGAGTTGTCTTTGATTATCTGAGTTCAAATCTCTTCCCTCTCGTTAATTTCTATTTGGTGTAAAGTTGTTTTAAACCCTTAATAAAGGTCATCCCATGTTTTTAAATATTTTTTGTTAAAATGATCACAAGGAGTAAGGTGATGAAGTTGTTAAGTGTTTAGATAATTTCCTAAAGGTTCTGTGTTTAACTCTCCATACTCACAAATTTTATTTAATTTTTTTGACAACTTTAGCTAGTGCAAACACTCCTTACCGTCCAACCTAATTACTATGCATGGGGAAAGATTGTTTCCTTGTGTGTGAGTCAACCTTCCCTTATTAACCCCCATTTTCACTTTTATGATCCTCTTTTTGTTGCTTTGTCCCCTCAACATACTATTCTCTTCACCCTTACCTTGTGTGATGCTCATTGAACCTAGACAAGATGAATAACACCCTTTTATTCCATCTTTTCATTATTTTCCTTTTCATTGCCATTCCCCTATTTTGCTCCTTTCTTTTCTCTCCTCATCTCCTTTCGCACCACCTTGAACCATCATTATTTTGATTTTGGTCTCTTTTCCTCCACCGTTAGCCACCATCATTCAACTTAAACACCACCACTTCATCACCTATCCTCCTCTTCTCTTCTTCTTTTTGTTTCACCGTTGCCTTTAACGCCACTTTCCACCGCCATGGCAACCAGACCACCGCGCACCATCGCGTAACTCATCTCTTTTTCTTATTTTTCTCTCTTCTCGTTTCTCCTCTTTTAAGTGAGTGATCGGACCCATATTCTTTTCTTCTCCTCCGTTGAACTGCTGCCTCTATCGCTGAAGCGCCGTTGTCGCCACCGTAGCACCATCGTCGATGGTTAAGATTCTTCCTCTTTAGATCCTCCTTTCCTCTCCGATTCATGTTCAAGATAATCTATTGATCCTTCTATTTCAATCGTGATAGTGTAAGTATAATGGTTGTGTAGAAATATTTTCTCCTCCCTTTTTTCTTCTTTTGGTCAAGTGCTTTTGAAGGCCTTAGTGAATTAATTCTCAAGTATTAACATATTGCATGTCATGTTTATTGAGGGGCCAATTGACACCAACTCAAGAGACCATTAATGTGGGAATCGAAATCACTAATCCAAGTGATTATGGATACTAACTATCGTATCAACCTTAATAATGATTATCATTAATGTAAGATCAACATTTTTTGATTGACTAGGTGATCCATTGGATATATCCAAGTGTAGGCATCTTAGAGAGTTGTAACATATCGGATATACGATTAGTTGTGGGTTTTAACATTAAACAAAAATAAAACTTTGTTTTACATTTGTAACACCCCTAACCCGTATCTGTCGGCAGAATAGGGTTACGAAGCATTACCAGAGTTTACAGAACAATTATAGATAATTCATGTCATTTACTATTTATATCCGAAACTATTCATATCGTCCCTTGATTGGACCCTTGAAGCCCAATTTAACCATTAGAAACAAGTCAGGACTAAATCGAAATCTCAAAGAATTGTTCTCAAGATTTCAAAATTTTTCTTATATACAGAGGTCACACACCCGTGTGAGTAGGCTGTGTGGCTCACACACCCAAGTGACATGCCCATGTCTTAAGTCGTGTGGCATATGAAGTAGGGCACACGCCAGTGTGCTAGGCCATGTGGTCAATTTAATTTTTGAAAATTAGATGCAAGTTTCACACAGCCAAGACAGACGCCATGTTCTAGGCCATGTGTTTCACATGGCTAAGACACACGCCTGTGTCTTTACCCGTGTGCCCAATTCTGAGCATTCTGTTTCTCAATTTTAAGATGTAGAGGACACACGGCCAAACCACATGCCCATGTGCCAGGCTGTGAGTCACACACGGTCAAGACACACACCTATGTGTCTACCTGTGTGGACAAAATAAGGCCATTTTCTAGCCTTATTTCTTACCCAAATTTGCTAACAACCTACACAACCTACTCCAATACTTGCAATCTTATGCCAACCAATTCAAGCATTATAACCAAGCCAACTCTATCATCTAGCATGATATATCATCACATGTATTCATGTTTATAATCTTACCTTTGTAAACATATATGTTTAGCATAACTTAATTAAACCATACTAAACACATATGAAATTACCATGATAAAACTTTATAATTTTACCAAATCAAACCATCACTAGCCATTCCAATGGCTAGATTACAAACAACCATTTACAAACCAACAATTGGCCAAGTCAACCTATACATGCCATAATACCAAAATAAGTTTATTATTTATACCAAAATGAGCTGGTGGATAGTATGATGATGCTCTGACTGATTTCCAACCTTTACGAGCTTCCGAGTATTATAAACCAGAGGAAAGAAAACCTATTAAGCATTCAATGCTTAGTAAGTTTGTATAACAGGAATTAAACTTACCAAATTATATTCATTTAAACAAGCATAACAATAACATGCTTTCCAATAATTTGGCAAAATTTGCCTAATCACAAGCACTCAAATAAGAAAGTTAGTCACATATTTCTCATATACATCAATTAAACATGGATGAGCTTATCATATTACAAGCTTTTAGGTATTTCAGAAGCATTTGAGATATAATTCTTTAATATCATAATTTCTCATGTTAGGAATTTATTCCGTTGAATTATAGAAATATCGATGGATGTTCAAGTAGTATACGCGAGGTTTACGAATTAGTAATCCGTCAATTCATGTTTTGGGGTGCCCATAGAGCATATAATCAGTGAGCACATTCTCGAGCCACATATATCGAAATGCTCAAATGAGTCATGTAACATGATGCTTATCAAGGCTAAACAGGAATGCTCATAAGAGCCATAAACATAAACAGGAAGTTAACAAAGAACTTTTTAACCGAAGAGCTCATGAAGAGCTTATCAATGATGCTCATAAAAAGCCATATAACAGGAGCTCCGGATAGCCATGTATCACGGAGTTTAAGCAAACACTAACAGGACGCTCATATAGAGCTGCGCTTGTGTCTACAACATATGTGAAATCACAATCGATCACATAATAGGATGCTCACAAAAAACTACGTTTGTGTCTGCAACATATGAATGATCACAACCGATTTAATCATGTAACAGGACGCTAACAAAGAGCTTTGGTAGTGCGCAACACATGTATAACCACTACCGATCAGGATGATCGCAAGAACTATATAACAGGATGCTTGAGAAGGATTTTAACAGGATGTTTGTCCGAGCTATAATATCCGCAACAAATGCAGGATTATAATCAATACGGGAAAATCACGTATCCATCGAATTTCATTCTTCAAACGGAACTTATCATTTATCGAGCAATTTCGGGCATGTGATTATTTTCATACATTAATCGTTTATACAATTCTCATATATACAACATTTAATTCAAACATATAGATATACATGATTAGGTTACATGAACTTACCTCTTCATTTGTTTATATATAAAAGTCTACTAATTCGGCATATTTTTTTTCCTCAATCTAACTCTCTATTTGATCTTTTAGGATCTATATAAATAAATTTAACATTAATTTATCACATTTCATATTCAATTGGATTCAATTTACATCCTAGAAAAAATTACCATTTTGCCCTTATATTTTTCATAAATGGCAATTTTGTCCCTAGGCTCGGAAAATAAAATTCATGCAATTATTCCTTATTCCAAGCCTAGTCGATTTTCATATATAACAATAACAATCCATAAATTTCACAAAAATTAGAATTTTTCCATGAATTTTACAACTTTACAATTAGTCCCTAAATCACAATTTCATCAAAATTCTCTCTGTAAAAGTTGTTTATCTATCAACAACCTTTCATTTTCTACCATAAATTTAAAAATTTCAGCATATTCATCCATGGCCAAGTTTCTATACTTTGATATCTTTTCAAATTAATCCCCGAAATAGATAAATTAAGCTATTACGATCTCAAAAATATAAAAATTATTAAAAACGGGACAAGAATACATACCAATTAAGCCAAGAAGGTTTGTTTTTTATTTCTTAGGGTTTTCATGAAATTTGGGGAAGAAGATGATATAAAATAATGATATTAAACCTTTATTGAATTTATCATCTTTTAATTATTCTCATTTCCAATTTAGTCTTTATCCTTTTCTAATTTTTACATGGATAAATCACCAAAAATATCTAATAACTTTTCTTTAATGGTCTAATTACCATATAAGGATATCAATTTTTGAATTCCATAGCTATTTGGTCCTTTTAGCTACAAGAATTGTACTTTTGCATTTTATGCAATTTTGTCCTTTCCATAATTAAAGACGTAACTGATAAAATTTTCTTATCAGAATTTTCATATGACATTTCTATCATAATGCAGACCATGCAATAATATTAAAATAATTTTTTTCGACTTGAATTTGTGGTCTCGAAACCACTGTTCTGATTTCACTGAAAATGGGCTGTTACAATATTGTTAAAGTTATTATTATTTACATTATATTTGATGAGGATACTTTATGCATCCATTAAGAGAGATAAAATTCATCGTTATGGACTATGTCAAGTAAGTGATTTGAAATTATTGACTTTGGTGATATGTATGATGTGTGATTTTTAATTATTAGCTACATGAAAATTATGAAAATCTCATTCTCATGTTATGTGATCTTATGACATATGTGATTTTCACATGATTTATAAAATGTGAAATTTTGGTACCATGTATACATATGTGATTTGCATATTAAACATGCCTATGTGATTTTAAGTGATTTTGGTCATATTGTAACAGCCCGAACTAGGGCTTGGTCGAAATAATGGTTTCGAGACCATAAATCTGATGTAGAAAAGTATATTTTATGATTATGAGTAAGTATATGACATGATTTCAAGATAGTGATAAAATTTCATGAAGAAAATTTCATGAAATAGTGGTTAATTTGTCCTTTAGGACTAAATTGCAAAAGTTGCAAAATTGAGTTTCTAGAAGGTTTAAGTATGGAATAGCATGAGAAAAATTAATAGAGGTTCTTATTTAGCAAATAAACCAATTTTTAGCATGATGGACAAAAATGCCCATGGAAGGGAAAAATATCAAAGAAAGGCCATAAGGGCATTTTGGTCTTTTGGTAAAGTTAAATAATAAAAAGGGAAAAAGAAAGCAAAATTTTGTCCATCTTCTTCCCTAGTGTGTCGAATTTGAGAAGTCCTCTATAGCTAGGGTTTCCTTTATTTTCAAGCTTCAAGTAAGTGGAATTTAGTCCCGTTTTTAATTTTCTTCGTATTTTTGAAATTCTTGCAACATGAGCAAGCTATTCTACCACTAATTTGAGCTAGGGTTCACATTCAAAATTTTACCCATGCATGACATACAAGTAAATTGATGCCTAGTGGTAGAAAATAAAAGTTTAAAGTGTAATAAACATCTTTCTTTAAGTGATTTTCATGAGAAACCCTAATAGAGACTAAATTGCAAATGTGATAAAATGTGTAGTAAAAGTGTGAATTGATGAAAAATAGGGGTTGATATGAGAACATAAAAGGTTTGGATAGGCTTAGGTAGTCAAGAAATTAAGTGCATTTCATTTTACGAGCCTAGGGACCATTTTGCAAATATGCAAAGGTTTAGGGGCAAAATTATAAAATTTTCCAAAGTGTAAATTATGGGATATTTAGCCAATGTGTGTATTAAATTAGCTTAATTTATCGTTTTAGATCAAGAAACACGAAGCTCGGACCAAAACTGGGGAAAAAGCAAGATAGTGGACTAAATCGAACATTTGCCCTTATTTTGGACCCGAGGTAAGTTGTATGTGATAATTTAGCCCTATATGATTTATGAAAATTTATTGTGATGATTTTTTAAGAATTCATGAAGTTCCATGAAGACATTAATATGACATTGTATGGAATTTGTATAGTTCATGAAAGTGATAATTATGATTTTACCAAGACAAGATGAAGCTATAGTTGATGTAATTTCGATCATGTGTTAAAGAATTCGATGGATATCATGGTCATGAGTTATGTAGGTCCCGTGTAAGACCATATCTGGCACCGAAATAAGATCCCATGTAAGATCATGTTTGGGACATGACATTGGCATCGACATGTGGTCCCGTATAAGACCATGTCTAGACATGGCTTCAGTACCGAGATGAAATATAGATCCCCTGTAAGACCATGTTTGGGACATGTAGTAGGCATCTAAGAGAGATCCCGTATAAGACCATGTCCGGGACATGGCATCGGCATCATCTTACGATCTCGTATAAGACCATGTTTGGGACATGGCATCGACATCAGTGTGAGATCCTGTGTAAGACCATATCTGAGATATAGCTTCGACATTGACTTGAGATCCCACGTAAGACCATATCTGGGATATGGCTTTGGCATCTTACCATGATATTGACATTACGGGTATCCATCGATATTCTAAGTATACTAATAGAGAAAGTGATCAAGTTGATCTATTAAAAAAAAATAAGACTAAAGTTTTATGATGAGTGTTATAGGTGCACATGAGTAAGTTATGAGAAAAAAATGTAAATGTAAGTTATGAGAACGAGTAAGCCATGAGCGTGAGTAAGTCATGAGATTGAGTAAGCTTGAAAATGAGTAAGAAAGTATATGACATTTTATGATATTTAATTTGAATGATGTTTCATGATTTATGTTACTATATTATTCCATGCAACTTACTAAGCATTTTATGCTTACCTCTTCATTTTCCCTTCTTCCTTGTAGATTTGCCGAATTAGCTCGGGATCAACTAAAGTCGGAGCTTAAAGCCACACTATCAAGCCATTCATTTTGGTATAGTAAAGTTAGTCCTTTTTGTTGTATGACATGTATAGGAAGTTGATTATTGTGATAAGTGTCATTTTGTGTAGCCAAAAGTGTTGGCTAGTAATATTACTCATGTGGTATTGTAATATCCTTGTAAATGGGCTAATGTTGATTATGTTATATTTTATGCAATGTGGAATAAATTCAAGATATGCATGGTGGCATGTGAGTGCCTCAATTATGAATGGTTTTAATGTATGTTATACCTTAATTTGTGAGTTTAAAGCTGGTATGAGTTGGATATGTTTCAGGGTGACAAAAAGGCTTGGAAAGTAGCCCATAATTGTCCACACGGATGGGTACACGGGCGTGTGTCTAGGCCGTGTGTGATACACAGTTGGCCCCCATGGGCATGTTTGTAGACCGTGTGTCCCCTGTATTTTAAGTAGTTAAGTCAGAATTACACACGGGCTGAGCACATGGGCGTGTGCCTTGGCCGTGTGAACCTCTGATGTTTATAGTGTTTAAGTCAGAGTACTCTACGGGTTATAGACACGGGCGTGTCTAGGCCGCGTGAGGGACACGAGCCACAGACACGGGCGTGTCCCCAAACCGTGTCCAAACCTGTAGGTTAGAAATAAGAAATGAATTTAGCACGGGCTAGGGATATGAGTGTGTGTGACCACACTGCCAGCCCACACGGCGTTTCCCACCTCACACGAGCATGTGGCCCTGTTTCAAGTAAAATTTTTCAAAGAGTTCTAAAGTTCTCGGATTAGTTCTAAACCACTTTTGGTGTATGATTTGGGCCTCGTAGGCTCGTAATAAAGTTAATAAGAGTTCATTTGAAAAAGTTTTAAATTAGATGAAAAAGTAAGGCTCGATTTTGGTGTATTAAAGCATGTTCGAGTACGGTAATGCCTCATACCTCGTCCCGGCATCGGACTTGGGTAAGGAGTGTTACACATATCACATGCATGAGGTAACATATGTGAAAGGTGGACGTTATTGGTAGTTTTTTTGCGATTTTGGTGACTTGTCCATGATTTTTATTATTGGCAGTTTATCTGTGATTTTGGTGGCTTGTCCACAATTTTGATTATTGACAATTTATCTGCATTACTGTGACACTGTTCACAATTTGGTGTGTTATTAGATGACGAGTTATGGACAACTCAATATTGGTGTGTAGCGGAGATGGGTAGGACCGTTTTCACAAAATCTGCATCGTTTTTCGAAATGTATATTGACATGATCATGCATAGTATGAATGTGAAATATTGAATTATATGAAACTGATATGATTGTTATGATTGTATAATGTGTATGTTTATATGTATGTGATTGTGTTTATGTTAATCTCACACTGAACTTTATAGCTCACCCCTATAGTTTTCTGATGTTACAGATAACTCCGAGGTTAGGATTCGATGATGGCATTTGGAGGAGTTTTTCGAAATTCTTTTTAAATTAAAGTAATTAAATTTATTTTGATATTTTGGGTTTGTAATAAGTTTGAGTATGGACTGTGACATGAGACTTTATTTTGGGATTTTTCATTCTAATTTGCATAAATTACTTGCATGACATTAAGTTTTTTTAAAAAATGAATAAATTAGTATTTGATAAGATTTCACTTGAAACTTGATTTTTAAAATAGAATATGTTAATAACACATTTTTCTGCTGCATTTATGAAAAATGAGTTTTTAATAAAATTAGACTTAGTTTCAAAATTATTAATGTTTACAAATGAGTTTTCTAAAGACATTTGATTTATGAAGTTAATATGTTTTTATTTCTGAAATAATGATGAATGACCAAGTTCTCCAATTTTGAATAAAAAAACAAATGATTTAGAAGTATGATTGAAAATCTGAAATAGTTTTGAATAAATGATTGAATGTTTACAAATGAGATATTATTTATTTCGATTCCTGAAATTTGCATGGTTTTTATGAAATTAAAATAAATGCTTTATTTCATTTATTTTGAATTGATAAGTTAATAGTTTTAAAATATTTTTTCAAAATTCCAAAAGTTTATTTCGACCATTTTTGTGGACAAATGGTTTTTGAAAAGAGATTAAAAATAAAGTTGAACATTCGATTTTACTAGTTTTGAATGAATTGCTTAAATGGTTTAAAAAATATGTTTGAAATCAAGAAAATTTTTCTGGGCTATTCCGGTGGCCAATGTAGCTTTTCGAATTCGACCATAACAACTGGGCCAGGTTGGGGGTGTTACATCAAATATGTATAAGACATTTCTCACATGCAACTTACGAATGATATTTAACTAACTTAAATACTTTCAAAGTAAATCTAACTAATTCACTAAATTAAAAAACTAACAAATCTAAAGGTAATGCATGCAAATACATACTCAATTGTGTTATTCCATCAATATAAACTATATAGATGCAATGTAGATAAAAAAAAAAGAAAAGAAAACCAAAGGCATTTATAATTCTAACTATAAGCAAATCAAAATAATTAAGTAATGGAAATAAGCTTTATTTGATAAATTTTTTGATACAACAAAGATAACATTTTTGAATAAAATTTAATAAATTTCAAGTGACAATTTATTTTAAAATATTTTTAAGAGATAAACTTTTAAATCTACACTTCAAACACTTGGAACATATTTTGAACAAGTTCAAAATGGTTAACAAATTTTTTTTAAACATTTTTAACGAGTCAAAATTGCTCCTAGAGATCAATGTATCAATACCCTCAATAAGGTATTGATACCTCAAACCTAGTATCGATACCTATGATTGGTATTGATACCAAAATAAGCTTCAAATTTCAGGAAAATAGAGAAAAAATCAAAAGTATTGTTACCTTATTAAAAGTATTGATACCCATGACTTGGTAGTATTAATACCAATTTGAGCTTTGATGTTTTGAAAAAATTTAAAGAAAATCAAAAGTATTGATACCTGTCAAATATTATCGATACCCTTGCCTGGTATCGATACCCTTGCCTGGTATCAATACCGTTTTAAGGGTCGATGTTTTGGAAAATCAAAGAAAAATTGCCCAAGTATCGATACCTTCCCCAAGGTATCAATACCTTATAGTAAGTATCGATACACTCCCTATTGCATCGATACTATAGGCTTTAATGGTCACTGCATTTAGGCATTAAATGTAACATCCCTTACTCGGTCCAGTTGTTAGACTTGAGCTTCAGAAAGCTACAACAGTCAATAGAAAAAATTAAGTACATTTCTAACTTTAACATTCAATAAATCAACAAAAATAATTCATAATTCATATTTAGCATGATTTACAATTTCGAGTCTTAATTGAGCTTACGAAGCTCTTGCGTTGACTCGAGTAAAAATAAAGACTAAATTGTAAACTCTTAAACAACCAGGGAAAAAATCACAAAAAGGGGTTACACTACTGTCTGCCTAGGCTGTGTTAAAAACTACAACCGTGTAAGGTGGAGTGTAACACCCTAAACCTAGCCTAAAAGTATAGACCGAATCCAGGATACTACATTGATCACCAAAGTGATCGTGAGAAAATTTACAAGCAAATTATCTCGTCAAATTGAATACTCAATTGCTTAAATTTCAATTTATAAAAATTACAGTCAAGTTTAATAAATAGTCGAAATCAAATTAACGAGTGAAAATTTAAAGTGGAAACTATACCACAATATTATAAAACTTTACAATTCCAAAACAGCGTAGTCAAATATAAATTAGAAAATAGAACCCTAATAATCTTTTGGAACCGTGTCTGCCGAGACCTTCGCATACTAAGTCCAACATCACAATCCAGAAAAGTACGCAAAAAAGAAACAGGGGGTGAGCTTCACGAGCTCAGTTTGAGATCAAAACCAGCAAATCTCCAAACCAGAAACAGAAACAAAAAACAGTTTAGAGGCAGAACATACTTACAGAGCTATACAAAACCAGTTGGTACATTCAAAACTGACGTACCGGTAGTTAGCAATATTTAGAGCATATTAAAAATTCACTCGGACACACAGTCGCAAGTACCATTCAGTCACAGTAACAATAGTTCTGAATCAGTCTCACAATCACAGTAACTATTCAATCAGACAGTTATAATCAGACAGTCTAACATGCAAAACTGTCGAACGGATAACCAGAACGTACTTACAGAATCAAATGGTAAACTCGAGACGGAAGTCTCGAGAGATTGTAACAATTCACACGTACCAAATCACAATCAGTCACAAGTTTTATTCAGCCAGATAGATACAATCAGAGTCTATCACCTAAAACAGTCAACAAATGCATATGAATGCAGTTTAAATATTAAACCCACCTATCCATCCAACACATGTCTCCGTCCATCCCTACACTTTTTGTGCGGTTTAAAACACCCGCCCAGCCCTATACTTTCTGTGATGTTATCCCGGGTTGCTCGGCACAATGGCCATCAGTCAGTCCACGACCCTTATTGTATTGGGACTAATAGTAAGTAGATAAATTGCCAGATCAGTCAATAAAAATACACAGCAGTGCTGATATATAAGCTTGACAGTGCTATGCGGTAACCCGCAGTACAGTCGTGCAGTATGAACTGCCAGATCAGATGAGGGTACTAGCATAGCTAACGTACACATGGTACAGTGCGATTCAGTAAACCGCTATACTAGTAAGGTTGCAGCAAAGTTGCCAAATCACTAGTCATACGTAACAAAGCTGACGTATATGCTGTACGATGCAGTGCGGTAATCCGCTGTACAGACCAGTTACAGTAAAACTCCCAAATCAGTTCAGTCACAACCTTCCTTCTCTTTTAAATCCCTCCCAAAAAATTTTTATGCATATGTATGAGTGCAGACAGACGAACAGTAACATATTTGTATTACAGACAGTTATTCACATCCAGTCAGTCAATTACAGAATTACTCACACAATCATAATTTGCACATATCCCACGATCAATCATAAACCAATCCATGCACACACGACCACATAGGTACATTTACAGAGGTCTAGTCACCCTCACTAAAGCCAAGCTAAGGATTGGAACACACAAAGTCACAATTGGGCTCTAATTCGACTTAAAACAAAAACTAGCGAAATAGGGCCACACGCCCGTGTACTCAGGCCGTGGGGGATAACATAGGCCGTGTGAGGGTCAAAACGCCCGTGTAGAAGGTGGCACACGACCGTGCGATAGAGGCACATACCCGTGTGATATAGGGACATGGCCGTGTAAACAGGCCGTATAACTCGCTGTCTAATTTGACAAAAATGAAGTGCAGGGTAGACATAGTCGTGTGTCCCGAAACACACGCTCGTGCGAAATCCCTAAATCCTTAAATCAGCCACACGACCGTGTGACTCTAAATCCCTGAATCCCTAATTCCTAAATTCACATGCCAGTGTGCCTAGGGGGCACGATCGTGTGGAAAACGACAAAATCCCCAATTCGGCCACACGGTCGTGTGGTACCTGAATCAACTTGAAAACCCTAACGTCTAATTCCACACGGCCGTGTAAGTTGACACACGCCTGTGTAACTGACGAAGTAGTCGCGAAACCACCCTTAAACGGCCTTGGAATCATCATTTTAACCACCTAATCTGACCCCAACCAATGTCGCATCAAGTATGTATCAGAATAAGGAATATTACACTCGCTTTCAATAACTAGCAACCCTAAAACTAACGAATTAACACCATACAAGAGATGCCGAATCAATTGTTTGTAAAAAAAATATGAACATGAGGAGTCAAGGTTCGAATCCCACACTTGTTTTGTGTTCGGAGGCGACGTCGGAGGAGCATAACTCTAGTGACCACAGACAAAACGTTTTCAAAGGCCAAGAGAATAACAAATAGAAACGGAGGGAAGAAGAAAAAAGAACAAAAATAAAAACAAAATGAAAATATCCATAAAAACCATAAATAAATAAAAATAAAAATATAATAAATAAAAATTTATAATTATTAACTAAAATAGAACAAAATAAAAGACTCTTTAAAAATGTGCCATAAAGACTCGAACCCCGAACTATGAGTTACACTAACACTCACTTAACCACCGGACTAGCAGGCCCATTCTGACATGAAATTGCACAACTTAACTCATGTGTGCAAGCCTCACTGCTCCTATGCCCAAAATTCCAAAACTTCTAGGCCCAAAATTCGGGACGTTACATGGAGTCACATAGCTGTGTATCCAAGCCGTGTAACTCACTGTGGCCATATGGACCTAAATGAAAAATCTTACAAACAATCACATAGCTGTGTGGCTGGGCCGCGTAAGAGACTAAAACCAAGTGGCAAAACCATTAACCAAATCTATAGTGCCACATAGGCGTGTGGCCAGCCCATGTAACAAACTAAAACTGTTTTTGTAACACCCCAAACCTGGCCTAGACGTTATGGCCGAATCTGGTGGCGTCACATGAGAGTGTATTGGGAAAACCATTTCGATTATCAAAAACTTGTTCAGATTATTATCTTTTCTTAGCCAGAAATTATGTATTGGTTGATTTGCTTGAAGACATTTCTTTATCACGGAAGCTTTGAAAACGTTCAATCAGACGAAAATTTTTAATTAAGTTTAAAAACGCAATTATAGTGTCGTAGTTTATAAATTAGTAAAAATAAGAATTTAAAATCCCAAAATAAAACCAAAAACCGTCCAAGTCCCGAATTACATAAATAATCCCAAAATAATTAAAACTGTAATGCAATAAATAGTTAGAAAATCGTGAAACTCAGAGCGTAACAAACAGTGGTCACCGTCGAGCCCTTCGCTACACTGATCCATCTACTGCTAGGGATTATGTAACACCCCTAACCCAAATCCGTCGCCGGAAGGGTTACAAGGCATTACCGGAAATACACACATATTCATATCAATCATAAGTAATCATTTTCTTAAACTCTTAAGTCAATCAAAGATCTGATTAATGAATCTCATAAAAACATACATAATCAAATATGCAACATCTTTATCTAACCCTGTTCAGCACATGAACATTACTACCTGAATTATCCAAAACATCAAAACCATAAACAACATATCAAGCATAGTCCATAATTATATTATACTTTGGTTGATTTCTTAACACGTGTAATCATCATTTAATCAAAGTACTAAACTAATTTGACATAATAAACAAGCCATTTTCGCATGGCTTATATATGTACAATTTTAAAATGAAACATATCGAAACTAACCTATATATGCCATATAACCAAAACTCAAAACACTTATTTACCAGAACGAAAACTGGATAGTGTGAAGACGTCTCCCAGACTTCCAACCCGAACAAATCTCCGAAGCTCTATAGACATAGGAAAAAACACACAGAGTAAGCTTTGAAAGCTTAGTAAGCCATAAGCAAATAAATCATTTCAATGATAATTATAATTTCGTAACTGAATTTTAAACAATCTCAATCACATGTACGTTCATTGTACTCTTAAATTCATATAACTTCATTAAATAGCTTCACTTATTTTATTTATCAATACCATATAACTATGCTTTTAAATTCGAATAATAACAGTTAACTCAATTATATAAATCAAACTTGTACATATTCATTATGTAACCAACCAAACCATTGTCATTGCTTCACTAACCAGTTTATAGATATAAAAACTAAGCATCATAATATCACCGTCTTAATATCCATTTCATATACAGATTTCAAATTAAGACCCAGTCATATCTCAAAACTATTTTTCTTATTTCATATTTCCCATGTTCAAATCATGGGACTACAAGGCCATATAGCAAACACATATATCATATATATTTATCTGTGTACCATTCTTTTTCATTCATGGTAACTTGTTTCACATATCATATTTCAATACATAATCAACTTACGTTTCTGAGTTTCAAAGATAATTCACATGTACTAGAATCATATATTTACAAACACGGTTACTATATCACAATTCCTATATAATTTATTTGATTATAGTCACTTGCCATTAATCACATCTCATTTTCACATAGACCATATATTATCGGATCATAATCATATCCACTTTCAATCCAAATAATCATAAAATCAATAATACATTTATGCATATAATAAATCCATAATTCATAGTATAATATCACTCATATATATACATAGCCTATATGGCCGATGATACCAAATTCATGAAAATGTCATTATACTTTCAACTATAATTCCAGATTTAACTTCACATAATCAACCATCACTTAGTTAGCCGAATAACACTATTGGGAACATTACTTATCTTAGCTAAGTAAACATGGCCGAATCTACTTAACTAATTTCAACATCACATGATTACTTACTCATAAGGTCAAATGTATAAACTTCACTACATTGCTTATATCCCAAATTGATGAATAGGTATACATATACGAATTCAATATATTATTACAGGATATTTATTAATTCACTTTAATAAATTATTTCACAATGCCAAATATACAACTTCTGTATAATCTCATGTATATATATATATATATATATAATTGAATCTGTAAATTCATTATAAATTCATACCAAATCACATATACGAAATCACTTTAAAAAAATCACATATAATCAATTATACCAATTCAATCTATTAGTTCATATTGAGCCGTTTATGCGAAATGCATAGATTCATTCGCTCTAATACATACAATTGAACTTATACTTAGGTCCAAAATCTATAATATAATATCTCAAATGCATAAGAATAACTCACAAGACTGAATACTTTAATTCGAATAGGCACCCTTTTTATGACATATTTTCCCAATTTGTAACAACTATTCATGGACAATTGAATTCGTATACATACTTATTTCACAATTATACATATTTTAACAATAGATATCGAAACACATACGTACCTTATTTCTGTATTTAATAATCTAATTTTTCCAAACCTTTAGGGCTCGTTTATCACATTTGATCTCACATCGGTGTATAGCCTTCTAAACTTATAATTTAATACAATTCACCGGCTCAAGGCCTGCTAGGCACGGAGCCCGATTTTATTCACTGGCATGAAGCCTGCTAGGATTATAACCTGAAATCTTATTCCGGCACTAGGTCTGCTAGGCATAAAGCCCGAAATCCCACACCGGCACTAAGCTTGCTAGACGTAAAGCCCGAAATCCCACACCGGCACTAAGCCTGCTAGGCATAAAGCCTGAATAAACTTAACAATACAAGACTTGCTAGGCTTTTAGCCTGAATGAATCCACCGGCACAAGTCTGCTAGGCTCAGAGCCTGAATATCTCGACCATATGTCTTACACTACCGATTCTTAACAAAACACTATCAAAGTTTTTGAATTAAAATTTCCAACTCAACATCACATCGGGCCATCACATTTAACTCATCACAATATTATTCACCCTTAAATCACATTCGGCTCACATTGAAATATAACATGTGTATATTATTCACATTATAAATCATATTTGACTACCTCAATATACATCCATTAAAACCATTAATCACTTTAGATCACCTTACAAAATCATTCGGCAGTAGTATAACAATTTCTAACAATTCAATTCAGCACTTATTTTGAACATTTATTTAAATTTAGTACATAACATAGCTTAAGTACACTTAGTGCTCAGAAATTAATTCGCATGCATAGTGTTTAAATCCAACTCGCACACTTAGTGCTCGGTATCAATTTCTCACACTTAGTACATCCCTCAAATTTATTACTCATTTATAGATAGACACAATAAGCTTAAACATCAACCACATATTAACTTATTCATCTCCCTATTCAATATCTCATTCGGATGTATTAAACACACGCATATATATATATATATATATATATATATATGTATATGTATACATCTCAATCAGCTATATCCAACCACACCTAGATACACAATCGGTTATATCCAATCACACATATATAGACATTCAACTTTATCCAACTACACATATATATACACACTTAGTTATGTCAAATATATATATATATATATATATATCATATTCAACTATATCAATCAATGTATCTATTCCATTTGGTTATAAAACATTCACCTAAATATCACATTCGGCTATAATAATAGCCTTTATATATATACTTTCAGTAAATTCAATTTGACTTAATTGCTTAAAAACTTATGTCGGGTATTAGCTTTTGATAAAAACAATTACTCGACTAGCTTTGACTTCCCCCAATCCAAATAAGCTCTCTTTTGATCTTGAATTTAAGAGAAATTTAAACTTATTAAATTAAATTTCATTCAAATTAAGTCCCAAGCATATATTTAAACAAATTACCAATTTGCCCTTCACATAATATTTATTTGTAATATAGTCTCATATACAAAACACTTAAATCACATTCGATTTCACCTCAATATACAAAAGCCGAATGTTCCTTAGACTTAAACAAGTCTTCCCAATTTATTTATTTCAAAAAAAATTAACCCATAAATTTACAAATTTTTCAATTAAGCTTTATTTATTTAACTTTATGAAATTTTCCAACACAAAACTTCAAAACCTAACACTTTTCTTCTAATTCCCAACATCAAACATAAGATTTCACTACTTCCATTCATGGCCGAATGCAAAATCCCTAACTATTTCAAAAAAATTCAACTTGGGCTATAAAGATAACTTGACAACAATTCCAAATATGTAAAAATTATAAAAAAATAAACTCAAACATACCTTGAATTTAAGCTTTACAAAAGGCCGAAAGTCCCTAGTTTCTTTTCTTTTTCCTTTTTATTTTACCGAAGTCGGTCAAATGGATGAACCATGCATGAGTGTTTTAATTTTATGTTTTATTAATATTAACATTATTTACCTTTTCCAGTTTTAACCTTTGATCATTAACATATAAAGCCATTATCATTAAAGTCATGGCCGTCCAACACAAATAATAATGGGCTTATTTCATCATAAGTACTCCCATTTAAAAAGCCATTGACAACTAAGCCCTTTACAAATTAAATTGCCAATTTTTAATTTACGCTATTAAGTCCTTTTTCTAAATCGGTTATCCAAACAATCAAATTTTTAAACCAAATTTTCACACAAGCTAATTCACACATAGTAGACATAAAAAAAATTATTTAGAAAATTTCTATACTCAGATTCGTGGCCCCGAAACCCTCGTTCCGATTAGGGTCAGAATCAGGCTGTTATAGATTACCTGACAAATAAATAAAATATTGGGGTGAGTTTTCGCAAACTCAGTGTGTACATCCCCGCAGTAAAGCATGCATACAATCAGAGATCAGAAATCAGTCATAATTCAGGTTTGAGCCTTAACAGATACAGTGTATGCCTTAGCCCACTCAGAACAGAATCAGATATATTCGAGCCTTAGCCCATACAGATACACATGCATATCAGATCAGAACAGTACATGCCCACCAACCCTGCACACTATCTCCGTCCACCCTACACATAATGTGGGGATAAAATCGACCCACTCAGCCCTACACACCAAGTATAGGGATAAAATCAACCCATCCAACCCTACATACCATGAGGTACCGCAAAATGACACATGTCAAATAAATACAACGTAGCTGCTACATAATCGGCTAAAAGCCTTAGAATCTTCCTTCTCTTCAATATCAAACCCACCCCAATGCAATGCAGCATACATAACATCATGGCATCCTTTCATATAGTACACAGGTTATGCAGATATGTATATATATCAGATTAGAATCAGTATAGATGCTAAATATGACAGGCTATCACATACATTTACTTTATCACAATACAGAATAGGGGTTTCAATATCACTTACCGACCCTTTAACATGTCACAACTGACTAGGGCGGCCTGTGCAAACTTTCAGAACAATTCAAATTAATGGGTTCACACGCCTATGTGGCCTGTACGTGTGGGCCCAACATGCCCCAAATTGGCCTTGCCCGTGCGGATCACACTGCCTAGCCCAAATCCCACATGCTCATATGGTTCACTCGTGTGGGCCCACACATCCGTGTGGCCCACACAGCCCAATTGGCCTAGCCCGTGCCTCGCACATGACCTAGCCAGCCTCACACGCCCATGTTCGTTAAGCCTGTGTGGCCCACGCACGGCCTGGCTTGTCGATCACATAGTCGTATCTCGCTACACAACCTCCACACAGGCAGTCCACATGCCCGTGTGGCGTCGACAGCCTCATTTTTTACTTTCATCAAAACACGATTTCAGAACAAATAGAGTACACACCTGGACTTTTTTCGATGCCTAAGCACTCCCGAGCCCTCTAGAACCTATATTCATCAATTCTAACGTCTAATTTTAGTAATCTAATTTGAACTATTATGAACTGACAAATCCCGAAATAACCTTACCTTCAACGAACAACTGCGAACTCTATGCGCTTAGTTCGTTCCAAAGCAAATATCAGCCCTCCGAATAACCTTAACAGTAACCAATACACCATTTAAACACTTAACATAAATGGTGTACGAGATAGCGAATCAGAAACTTACCCCATACATCAACCAACTCGCACAAACAAATAAACGAACGGTAAAAGACCAAAATGAGGTCAAAATTCAAAACTGAAAATCGGTGATGAAGGGGCAGAGATGAAGAATTTCGGTTGGAAGAAAAGAAGAGAAAGTAGAGAGGGGAAAAGTTGTAGGGATTTTAAACAGAGAGAAAATGTGTAAAAAATTTGGGCAACTCCTCAATTCCCTGATTTACTCCCACTAAACCGCATCTGTTACAACTAATCGGTATTCCAGTTAAACTCAAACACTCCCATGGCTTAGCAATAAAAAAATAATGCCACAGTAGCGACTCAAATAAGGGATCTCAAGCATAATCTCTTGCCACTTAACCACTAGACCAGCAGGTGCGTTCTGTTAAGTTTTATTATCAAATTCTTATAAGCCTACTACGCAAGGATGAGGCTTTACTTAATAAAAACCCAAAATTTTACCCAAGTTGAGGTTTGACCTTAGGACCTCCCAAACACACTTAGAACACATAACCACTAAAGCAAGCAATTATTTGTGTCAAACCTATGCAGAAACAAATTCAGAAAATTTCCATACAACAATTTCACAAAAAGCCAGAATTATAAAAATTTGAGGCGTTACAACTCTACCCCCTTAAAGAAATTTCGTCCTTGAAATTTACCTAATCAGAAGAGCTGAGGATATTGCTGTTGCATCGCATCCTCTGGCTCCCTAGTGGCCTCCTAAGTACTATGGTTCCTCCACAGCACCTTCACTAAAGGAATAGATTTCCTTCGTAGGACCTTCACATCGTGATCTAAAATCTGAATCGGCTCCTCCTTGAACGTTAGATCTAATCTAATCTCAATTCCTCCACAGGTACAATGTGCATGGGATCAGAGTAGTAACGTCTCAACTTCAAGACATGAAACATATCGTGAATGTGATCTAACTCTTAAGGTAGCTCCAACTGATACGCGACTGGCCCCACTCATTTCAGAATTTGGTACGGCCCAATAAATCAAGGACTCAGCTTGCCCTTGCGACCAAACCTCAAAACTATCTTCCATGGCAGGACTTTAAGAAATACCAAGTCCCCCATAGAATACTCAATGTCTTTCCTCTTCAGATCAGCATAGGACTTTTGTCTGTCAGAAGTCGATTTCAGATGCTCTCGAATCAATCAGGCTTTATCCTCAGTCTCTGATACCAACTCTGGACCCAGAACACGCCGTTCACCCAACTTAGTCCAGCACAAAGAGGTGTGACACTTATGACCATACAATGCCTCGTAATGTTCCATCTGTATACTAGACTGATAGCTGTTGTTGCAAGCAAACTCTGCTAGAGGTAAGTACTCCTCCCAACTACCTCAGAAATCGATAATGCAACCTCTCAGCATGTCCTCAAATATCTATATCACCCTCTCCGACTGCCTATCTGTTTGAGGATGAAAAGTAATACTAAAGTCTAATCGAGAACCCAAAGCCTCATGAAACTTCTGCCAGAATCGAGACGTAAAATGAGGATCCCTATCAAAGATGATTGATATAGGAACCTCATACAGCCTCACTATTTCTAATATGTAAAGCTTTGTCAGTTTCTGTAGGGAGTAATCTGTCCTAACCAGAATGAAGTAAGCTGACTTGGTCAATCAATCCATGATGACCCATACTAAATCCTTCTTAGTGGATGTTAGAGGCAACCCACTAATAAAGTCCATCGTCTCTCACTCCCATTTCCACATCAGTATCTGTACTGGCGGTAGCAAACCCGAAGGCAACTGATGTCCAGCCTTAACCTGGTGACAAATCAAATAGTAAGCAACAAAGTCGGTTACCTCATGCTTCAATCCTGGCCACCAGTATAACTCTCAAAGATCTCTATACATCTTATTCCCACAAGGATACATAACATAAGGGCTACTATGTGCTTCCCTCAGAATCGACTATCTTAAGTCTTCATCGTTTAGCATACAAATCTGACCTCTGAAGCATAAAACCCCATCATCATTAAGCCTAAAATTAGAAGTAGTCCCTATTTCAACCTGATGGAATTGTAACTCAAGAGTCTTATCTCCCATCTGTTTATCTCTAATTTGAGTAATCCATGTAGGTTTCACTTGCAGCTCAACATATCAGCCACTACGTTGGCCTTATCAGGATGACACTCAATGCTGCAGTCATAATCTTTAAGCAGCTCAATCAATCGACGCTGTGTAAGATTTAATTCCTTTTGAGTGAGGAGATACTTGAGGCTCTTATGATCAGTGTAAATGGTATACTTCTCACCGTACAGGCAATGCCTCCAAATTTAAAGGGCAAAAACCACTGTAGCAAACTCTAAATCGTGCATCGAATAGTTAACCTCGTGAGTCTTGAGCTGTCGAGATGCATACGCTGTAACCTTTCCATCTTGTATCAGAACACAGCCCAAACTCACATGTAATGCATCACTGTATACCACAAAGTCCTTACTAAGCTCAGGCTATATCAAAACTAGAGCCTATGTCAAAACTGTCTTGAGCTTCTCAAAGCTCTCTTGCTGTGCATTAGTCCACAAAAGGAATTCCCTTACACAGCAACTTAGTCAACGATGCCGCGATCAAAGAGAACCTCTCCACAAAATGACAGTAGTATCCTGTCAACCCTAGAAAACTGCAAATCTCTGATACATTCTTCAGTTGTTTCCAATCCAATACAACCTCAATCTTAAGAGTATCCATACGAATCCCCTCAGTGGATACTACATGCCCCAAGAATGTAACCTCTTGAAGCCAGAACTCACATTTAGAGAACTTCACATACAACTGTTGCTCCCAGAGAGTCTATAGAATAACCCTGAGATACTCATCGTGCTCATCCTCTGTCTTAGAATAAACCAGAATGTTGTCAATGAACACTACCATGAACCGATCCAAGTAGGGTTAGAACATTCAGTTCATCAGACCCATAAATACCGTTGGTGCATTAGTCAATCCAAAAGGCATAACTAGGAACTCATAATGTTCATACCGAGTCCTAAATGTCGTTTTATGCACATCACCTCATTCACCCTCAACTGATGATAACCTGACCGTAGATTAATTTTGGAAAATATAAAAGCCCCTCTGAATTGGTTGAAAAGATCATCAATCCTCGAAAGTGGGTATTTATTCTTGATCATCAACTTATTCAACTGAAGGTAGTCGATACACATCTTCATCGTACCGTCTTTTTTCTTTACGAACAGAACAGGTGCTCCCCATAGAGACACATTGAGACGAATAAACTTGAGATCCAACAACTCATATATCTGGGCCTTAACTTCAGTAAGCTCATTCGGTGCCATTCGATAAGGGGCGATAGACACCAGAGCTGTGCCAAGAATCAGATCAATCCCAAATTCCACCTCTCAACTTAGAGGTAACCCCGATAATTCCTCTGGAAACACATCGGGAAATTTTCTCACAGTGTGGATGTCCATAACTGAAGAGTCCCCAGTATCCAAAACACTGAAGTAGCCTAAGTATGCCTAACATCCCTTCTTTACCAACTTTTCTGCCACCAACGCAGAGATCATATTACTCAGATAATTCTATCGTTGCCCAATCATGACTATCTCATTATCCTCCTCGGTCCTCAGAATAACCCTTTTTTCAGCATAATCCAGACTCATACGGTGCTTCACCAACCAGTCCATGCCCAGAATTAAGTCGAACTCCCCGAACAAAAGTTCCATCAAATCAACCAAGAATACAGTCCCTTAGACCTCTAACGATACCCCCTTGAACAGTTCACTGACCCTAACAGACTGTCGCAATGGACTCACCACTGATATCTCGCTAGAAGTACTCTCATACATAATACCCAGAGTCTCAGACATAGGTTCTGCACATTCTTATGTTGCATGTACCATAAGGTACATTAAAAATTAAAAACGTACCCGTGATGACGTCCAAAGCATCTCTATCCTCACGAAGATGTGCATCATATACCAGTGTAGGCTACCTTACCTCAGTCGGCCCAACACCTCTGCCCGGTGCTCTCAGACCTCGACCCATACCATTACTACCTCTAGCCTGTCCTCGGCCCCTAGGTGGCTGCTGTACCCCTCTCAGTGGCTGTGCAGTCTCAACAACCAGAGTTTGCACTTGATTACCCCTCAATGGGCAATCTTTAACTCAGTACTCAATAGACTCGCACCTCAAACACGCTCTAATAATTCTCCAACACTTGCCTGGATGGCTCCTATTACAGTGCTGACAAATAGCCACCCTAGTAGGTACAACCACAGTAGGCCCAACTCTCACGGACCCATCAACCTTGACCTTTTTCTTAGGCCTCATAGTAGAATTAGAAGGCTTTAGATCCCTCATAGCAGAATTATTGATTGTGTTGTTGTGTGATTTACCTTGTTGAAGGTTCAAAATCATTAGGACCTTCAACGAGTAAAGATAAAGGCAAGGAAAAGCTAGTTTAAACTTTCGATGATTAGGCGAAAATGCCAACGGTGAGTGTTTGGAATCACTACTTGTAGACATGATTCATATGTTAATTGGAAGCTTAAGAATGGCCTAAATCCCTATCTTAAGTTTCAAGTGTAAGTTTTCTATTTTCCTTGCTTTATTTTGGTAAATTATGTGATTATGTGAATAATTGTGGATTGATTATTATAATATGATATCGTAATATGAGACATGTGTATTGACTATTGTGAATTGTATTGTGTTGTAGGCATGATATACATGCCAAATGACAATGACAATGATATGTTAAAAAAATACAAATTTGTAGTGAAAGCGAGTGGAATTTCTGTAATTATATATGTGTTGAGTTGTGGAATATGATATTATTATTATAGGTAATATGTGAGAATACTTGTGTGTGATATATGATGTATTGATTTTAATGCATGCATATGTGGTTGGATATATGATGGCTCAATGAGCATTATTGTGGCACTTAAAGTGTAATTAAATGTGAATTCGATAAGCATGTATTGTGTAGAAGTTGTGATTTAAATTGATGAATATAAACAGAGATGTTATGCATTAGATCAATAATTAAAATGTGTTATGGATATTTTGGCCTTGTGATCTCTTGAAATCGTTGGATATATTTGGCATGCCATAGGATTTAAGTACTCACCTATATGTGTTATTTGATTTGGGCATTGAGGGCCTGAGACATGTCGGAGAGATAAGGGAACGTAAGCTAAGCTTCATTCAACAAGACATGTTTGGTGTGATGGAGAGTACTAGCTATATACTACATTTTTTGGGATATGTTCGACTCTATGAGTCATTTGGTGTGTTGGAGATCTGTATATCCGATGTATGGTGGTAGAGCCCACTTTTGTGTTTCATAGCCTTAAGTGCCAAATTATTGTTTAAATGTGATCTTATTTGTTATGATAATACTATGTGAGATGGATACATAAACATGTGAATAATATAAAATGTTAGTATGTTCTTATAGTAAATTACATATGTAAGTGTGGTTTGAGTCATTCTCACTTAACTTGTGAATGCATGTGAATATATAAGATAAACTTGTGAGTTATTGAAGCATGTATACGTTGTTTAGTCTTGATGAATTATTGTAAAATGAATTAATGAAGTATGAACACATAAGTCTGACTCGATTAGAATATAGTTGTGAATGTGTTGTAGTATGCTCTTATTTAACCTTTGATATTGTGTATACATTGTGGTTACTCCGACATTCACTGAGCTTGTTAAGCTTACCTACTCATTTTTAAACTATTGCAGATTAGATGTGCCCCAGTGTGAGCGATGTGGTTCCAAAGGAGTGATCCAAGCAAGACATTAGCTTTATTTTGTAGGTGTTTTAGGATTATTATGTTGAATTGTGGGAATAAGGCAATTTGGTAGAAATATTGCATGATATTGCCATGATGTTTTAGCTGATTTTGCCTTGATATTTTGAGTATTTTCGTAACTTATTTGCCCTTAGGATTTAAGGACTTAGACCTTGATATATTGATTCTTGCTCGGACATAATTTGATGTTTTGAACTATTATTATAGTCGTTTCGATGATTGTTTGAAGAGGTGTATGTTGCATGTTGATTGGATTTAAGCTAGTTTGAGTTGATCGCTTTAAAATGTTGTATTTTTACGGTCTAGAGTAGAGGTATCAATATTTGAGTTTTAAAAATGATACCTTTATGATTTTCGAATGTGCAGGAAGGCAGTTCTGCAGTTTGGTATCGATACTGTGGCAGCCCAAAATAGGGTCTAATCAGAACAGTGGTTTCGTAACCACAAATCCAAAGTATAAAATTTTGAATTGTGTGAATTTCTGATAATGTCTGATAAATAAACTGTTGTTGTGAAAATATGGTTTGAAAATTTTATCGATAAAATGCTTAATTTTTATTTTTGGGCTAAATTACATTAATTGCAAAATGTGAGTTATAATGTGTAAGTATCTATTTGAAATGGGGGTTTGAACTAGAGGTCTTTAAATGGCAAATAGACCAATGGTTAATAGCATGGACATATATAGGCATTTCTAGAAATTTTTGTGTGTAATAGCCATAAGGGCATTTTTGTCCATTTAGCTAAAAGACTAATAAAAGATGAGAAAAAGATGAAAAGTGTTCATCTTCTTCCTCCAATAGCTGTCGAAATTTCCCCTCTCCATAGCTAAGGGACTCTTTGATTTTTCAAGCAATTTGTAAGTGTATTTTAGCCCCTTTTTCGATTATTTTCGTATTTTTAAGTTTCCGTAAGCTTAAACTTCATGATTTTATCATTTATTTGAGAAGGGATTAGGGTTTAAAAATATACCCATTTGTGATATAGTTGTGCATTGTTGTGTAATGGTAGAAAATGAGTCTTTGAAGTGTTAATTACGGGTTTTTTTTGAATAGTTTTCGATGGAAACGTCCCTAAGGGACTAAAATGAGAAAAATGAAAATTTATCCATAAGTGTATGAATATGTGTGATTCTTGGATTGTTATTGTGAAAAAGATTTAGCTAAGTCTAAATTGTTAAGAAAATAGAATGAAATTGAGTTTACGAGACTAGGGGCAAAATGGTCATTTCGCCCAAAAGTCTGAATTGTGAATGAATTTGAGTAAGGAATTGATAAAATATGTTGAATGTGTTTATTTAGATCAAGAAAGAAGAGAAAGCGATCGAGATTGCAGGAAAGAAAAGATAGTAGATTAACTCGAGATTTAGTCATTTTGTTATCGAGGTAAGTCATGAGTAAATTATAGCACATTTACCTCATTGTTATTCATTTGATGATTTCTATGTGAAAATATGTGGATATGAATTTCGAATTATGAAATGGTATGATTGTGAATATTTTGGTAAATCCCGTTTGAACAGTAAAAATGATTCCGGATATGTGTGACATGTCACTTAAGGGCTTCTAATTCTGTCTGATTCCGTATCCCAGGTGCTGGGTGTACTTGCATGTGTTGCAGTCACCTGTCAGCTTATGTGAGTAGGCCCATGGATTACGTCTGTATTTCTGTGATCTGAAGTAGCTTCGGCTACATATTCTGGTGGCTCCGGCTACATATTCTAATGGCTTTTGCCATATCTCTGTATTGGCTTCGGCCATATATCTGTGAGGCACTTCAGTGCTAACATCTATATATTCATTTCTGTTCTGAATTTTCAACGGGAATTAACTTGGTTATGTGAAGTAATTGTGCAGGTTAAGCAATTGAAAATAAATTGAACATGATATGTGTGTGAATCTCTATATTTGGACATTTTGGTAAGAATGTGCATAAGTAAGTATATGAATGTTGCATTTATGCTATGTGGTAATTAAATGCCTTAGTTAATTATTGTGCATTTTGCTATTGATTTACCTATAACTTACTAAGCTACTTGTAGCTTACTCCTCTTCTTTTCCCTTTCCTTTTAGATTATCGAGCATAGAGCATATTGGGATTGGTGATCGAAGGAGGCTCGTCTCATACTATCAAGCTACCTTGGTGTATGTATACATAGTTTTGACATTTTGATCTTGGCATGTATAGGTGGCTAGTCATTGTATAAGTATTGTTTTGTAAGTCAAATAGTATATGTTTATATGCGATCCTCATTTTGTAAATGGTATTATAATGTAGTCATTTTGAATATGTAACATTGGAATTGGTTAAATTATATGGTATGTATGTGAAAGTGTGTTTCAGGAAGCTCAAGGCTTGGTAAATAGCCTGACACGGCCTGCATGACAAGGCACACGGGCATGCGCCTAGATCGTGGGTGACACACGGTTCGTCCCCACAAGCGTGTACTCGAACCGTGCCTACCTTGTACCTTAATTTTAAATTTTAATGTACCACACGGGTAGGAGACACGGCCGTGTGTTTCAACCGTGTCGGGTACATGGCCCCCAAACGACCGTGTGGGGTGACCATGGCCAATTGGACAGTTTCGACCACGGTCGTTAGAAATGGGCGTGTGAAGACCACACGGCCTTATCACACGACCGTGCTATGGGTCACACGAGCGTGTGACGTTATTTCAATAGTGAAAAATTTTCCAGGCTTCCGATGCGATAGGATTCGAATCCTAATCATCCGAGATGTTAGTATTGCGATGGTAAACCCTTGATAAGGGTAACATTGTAATGATTTGGTTGTAAACATGAGTCTATACTCCGGTAAGTTTGGTAACGCTCATTACTCAATTCCAGTGACGGTTTTGGGTAAGGGATGTTACAGATACCATATAACGAGTATCGATACTCGGGGTAAAATAATCGATACTTTAACAAAACGCTATTTTGGTATCGATTTTGCAATCGATACTGATACCTTTTGAGGAAATATCGATACCATTGGTACAGTATTAATACCTATGTACTTGTTCTGAAATTTCTACTATGTGGTTCAAAAGCATGTATAATTGTAGTATTAGTTCAATAGAAGTATGTCACGCATGACATAATGTTGGATGTTGTATGTTAGACTCAAAGTTACGTGGATGTTAAATAAAAGATTGATTTCCTTAATAATGTGACAATTTACTATGAGTGTGATTTGTTATGATGGTGTGACATCTTAGTATTTAGGCTCGACGACCAAGCCGGGTGTAGGGTGTCACAAATAAGCTTAGTAAGTACATAGGTTAAAAATAATGTAACTTACTTTAATTTCTACAGTTACAGAAAAAAATAGTTAACTAAATGTTTTACCGTGTTACCATAATTCATACGAAAATGTGAGTTCGTCACATTCAAGTCATATTGATCTGTCGTAATATGTTGTAACAGATTAAACTAGTTTTGGCCCTTAAAAAGCTTGAATATAAGCAATCCTATTATGTTTTATTTAGTTTTTCTATTTTAATTTCCATCATATAAAAAGTGTGATTTGAGCTGATTTTATGACCTTAGAGGCCGAAAGAGGCCTAAGGGAAGACTAACGTATTTGGTAAGTGTGCGGGGCACCATTTGGAGGCATTAGAGCTCAAAGTTGGTCGCTATGTTGCAACACGAAAGTCTAATGTCGCAACATAGTTAGCATAAGACCAGAATCACTATATTGCCTTCAGGGTCGCAACATAGCTAGTGGATGTTGCGACACACCCTTGAAGTTGAGTCTAAGACAAGCAACTTGCCTACGATGTCGCGACACTGACTCTTTACATGAATGCATTAACGAGTTGAGAGTGTTTTGGTCCACACAATATGTTTTAACGTAAAAATGTTAGTTGACCTAGGGTTAAGGATGATGGCCAGCCCTAATGTTATAATAAATAGTCTCCATTGAACACAACTTAGGGGATTCAGAGACAGAAACTATTTTCTTAAAATTTTACTTCATTTTTAGTTTTTCTTAGTCTATTATATGTTCATGTAATCGGAAGATCTTATTCCGACGATAGATGATCATGATTGGAGATTGCTTCGAAGCCTTACTTTTACATTGATAAATCCATGAGCATCTTTTTTCCTTATTCTATTCTTTATATCTCTTTCTTTAAAATTATTAATTGAATGTTTGTGTAAAGATTAAAATACTTCTATGCTTTATACATATTTTGTGTGTTCCAGTTGTGTTAACTTAATCAATTGATTAAAAAGTAGAGTTTTTTAACAGATTAGTTGTTTGGGAGAGGAAAAAGTTAAACCCTAGGCTTGACAACCCTAGGAAGTCATTTAGGTGGAAATTAACCTAAAATTGGTATGACGTGAACCCTTTAACCCCGAACTGGTCTAGACTGTGAGGTCGAGAGATAAGTAGTTCTTGCTGACACATTAGTTTAGTGGAAGATCAAGAGATCCTGCTAGGGTAACAGCTAGTTGATTGATTAGAACTCTACATCAATAATTAATTAGGTATAACAATTGGATCTAGACTAAAGGAACTTGCATAGTTGAAATAAGGGATAGAAGAAGTCGAAACGTAAACTTAGGAGTAGATTTAGGCTTAATTCAATTTATTTAGTTTATTAATATTATTATCATCTTGCTTCCATATTAACACTACTAATTCGTGACTCAAGTAGATTAGTAATTATTTCTTGTAATTGGCTTGATAACAGTTTTCCCCAAACTGCAGTCCCTTGGGTACAATCCTTGAGTACTTATCTATTTCATTGTAACCATATTACAACCTGACCCATATACTTGGGGATACCGGCTCAATTCTATATATTTTGTATCAGTATTCACACTCTAGACGTTAGTACATCTGGTGGCGGTCAAGTTGTTGGCGTTGTTTTTGGGGATTGTGACGATGATAATTGTTATTAAATTAATTACTTGCAAAATAATATTAGTTAAAAGACAAACAAGTTAGATAGTGTGCTAATTTTATTGATTCAACTTTATTTTCATTTCTCATTAATTTTGTTATTTTATTATTTTCTTTATTGATTAAGCAAATCTAATCATGAGTACAATTAATGGTGATTACAGTTGGTACAAAGGAAAGACGTGGGATAATTTATACGACGATATGGAATCAAGTTGGTTAGATAGAGATTTGATAGATCAATGGAGTTTGTATAGAGAATGTGGAAAAGAAGGGTAATTTGTAACACCCCAAACGTGGCCTAGACGTTATGGCCGAATCTGGCAATGTCACATGGATTGGATTTTGAAAACTAAGCCGTCACGAAAAACAATTTCAATTCGTTTGTTTTTATTTACCTCTTTTCAATTTCGAAACACTTATCCATTTATTCGATTAGTTTTCAAACATATCTTATTGCAGAAGCTTTAGAAATCGTTGTATTTGAGTAAAACCGTTAGTGATTTTAGAGAACTTTTTGCTTTTAGTAAAATTCGAGTTTCTCAAGTATCAAATCATAAATCGCATAAAAGTCCAAAATAAAAACAATTCAGTCCGTAAGGTCCAAATTACAAAAAAAATTACCCATAAAATCAAATTAAAATATAACCATAATCTCAACAAAAATAGTTTACTATTTGTGTGGTCACGTCGAGTACCCCGTTGCACCGAACCATCTAAGTTTGGGGATTACCTATACAGATTAAACAGAAAAGGGTGAGTTTACGAAAACTCAGTATGTAATCCCCACAAAAATAGCATGCACATAACAATCAGAATATCAAAATCAGACTGTCTGAGATTTGGGCCTGAGCCCATTACAAATATAGATTTGGGCCAAAGCCCATTCCAGTAATAGATACAGAATTGGGCCTTAGCCCATCTCAGATACAGATGCAGATATACAGTCTGACAGAAATTAGATCCTACCCCCAGCCTCTACACACCATCTCTGACCATTCCTACACACCATGTGGGGTTTAAAACACCTACCCAGCCCTACACACCATGTTGTACCGAATGCGGTACATATCAGATATAATGCAGCTGAGCTGCCAGATAATAGGCGTAAACGTCTTTCAGAACACTTCCTCCAATATATATATCAACCCAACCCCAATAACAGAGAAAGAAATTTGCAAATGTAGATAATCAGAATGTCATGCTCACATGCTTACATATGGCATACATAAATATCAGATACGCAGATAACAGAGCAGACAATCATGCATCAGTATTTAATCAATTCAAAGCTTTTATCAAACAAGTCATATAGTTTAGGGTTTAATTATCCCTTATCGACCTTACCGTAAGGTCATAGCCATTTAGGATGACCCTACAACCTTAGGGAAATTTTTAAATAAACGGGCCCACACGCCCATGTGGCTTGCCCGTGTAAGGCCACATGCTTAGATTGGCCTTGGCCTGTGTGGATCACACCACCTGGCTCAAAAACTCACATGCTTGTGTGGACTACTCGTGTGGACTCACACGTCCATATGGCCCACACGGCCCAATTTGGTCCAGCCCGTATGGATCACATGGTCAACTCGGCCACTACATGGTCGTGTCTAGCGCACGGCTTGGCATTCGTCAAACACACGGTCGTGTCATTCGCGCACAGCCTACCACACGGGTGACCACACCTTTTACATTTTTGCTGATATTAAAACCACGAGCACTTTTGAACCTAACAATTGATATTCCAAGTCTGATTTCAGTGATATTTACAAAACTTAAACGAACTACCACCAATCCAAACCTTACACTATTAACCAACGTACGTGGAAACTTACGGGTTTCTAATCAAGACCCTAACCACTTAAATTGCTATAGAATCCACAGTCAAACCTTGCTCCTCGTCTAAACCGGAAGTAAACACAATAACCCCATCAAACCGCTAACCACAAAAAGATGAAATAGTGGCAGAATTAAACTTACTGTACAAGAGCAATCTACGTCGCGAAAGGAAAAGACAAATCATGGAGACGAAGGAAAAAGTAGAGGGAAAGAATAAAAGGGAATTTTGGGCAGGGAGTTGGGAAAGATAGCAAGAATGGCGTTAGAAAAAGTTGGGGGAAAGAGGAAAATTGAAAATATAAAAAGAATCAAAAACCCCATCAAAGTGATCCTGATAACTCCCCATATCCCTAATTTCACTCCCACAATCCCCACTACTCCCAACCACTATAGAACTTCGGCTATATCGAAACTCTTCTAGTCCAGAGTGCAAAAACTAGCACCCTTGCTCACGTAGGGATTCGAACACAAGACCTCTAGCAACCTAACACTCTACTTAACCACCAGACCAGCAGGCCCATTCTGTTAAGATTTTACAAACAATTTCAGAAAAATTCCAAATTTTTTCCAAATGCATGACTTGAACTTGGGACCTACACACACATACCCAAAACAATTAACCACTGAAGCAGACAATTATTTGTGTCACATTTAATCAGAAGCATAGAAACATAATTTGGGGCGTTACATAATTCATATGAACCTTTGTATGAATTAGATGATAAAAAAGATTGAAAAGCCCGAATACCCAATAGAGTCTCTTTCTAATCAATAAGAGATATTGTCATGCGAAACAATTGAGCTAATAAACCTTCAACCTAGAACATAGACACACATATAAATAAATTTAATGATGATGATAGCTGGTCTGATTTAGATGAGTTGTCCTTTTAGCACAATAATGAAGAACATATTTGGTTGAATGGAGCTTCAACAACCCAGTAATAATAAATATAATAAGCGTAAACATATGGCCGAGCTACCTTACAATGCGTATAGGAATTATGACTATGAAGATAAAACTAAGTATTCAGAGGAACCCATACGTAAGCCGAATAAACATCGATCTAAGTGTGATCATATCTTGAGCTAACAATGAAACATCCAACATAGTATCAAGAATGTCAAATAAGATGACACAAATGATGGAAATGCTCCGAGAGATATCAGAGGCCTTAACTTCACAGGAAGATGTTGTACATGATGTTCTCAATTCTAACCATGATGACCACTGTATTATCAAAAATCATCCGAACTTAGATGATGGAAATCAATACGAGTTTGGAATTGGGGACTGTGTTGATGAACTAAACGTACCCAAAGGTGTCCCTAATCTAATTAATGGAGAAACAAACATAATAGTAGATGAAGCTGCTGACGTAAAAATAGAAGTAACTAGTAACATGGAGCTTAAATCGATTCTAAATGAAAGTGTAGAAGAGCCAATACACTTTCTGTCCATAGCAGAGAAGATGCCAACTGAAGAGGTCAATGAGTTTGACTTATTCTCATCCGACAAGGGCAACAAAGCTCGAGTGAGCAAAACTTCACACGACATGGAGGGGAGGAAGCTCGAGGCAGTAATAACCTAACAAATAATTTGGGGTTGGCCCAGATTTGGTACTAATGGCTTGTAATGTGGATGTCGTGTCGGTTGAAAATAAAGCAATATCATTGGAATTGACCGAATGGGCTGGTTCATATATATTGCAGTGGAGAAAACATCGAATCAAAGTGTCGAGAACCAACTGGAAGTTCTTTTATAATGGCAACACGGATTGTCCCGATTTTTAAAGAACTATTTCCTATTTTAAATTTTGTTTTGTGTTTTTTTATTCGTTTATTTTATTTTTATTAATTTAAGGTGTGTTTAGTTTTCCTAGAATAGGTGTAGATACAAGAGAGTGACAGAATTGAAAAAAATTGAAGAAGCCAGAAACTAGGCTCAATGTCCCGACATCCACACTAATGTCGTGACATCTTAGACAGAACGCAACCTTGAAACAATGAAGAGCCAAGTTCATCTGAACATTTTGAAACATTCTACATCCATTATCGACACTTCTTCTTGTTCTTCTTACTTTTATTTTTATTTTCTTTACATTATTTTTCATATTTCTTTTCGTAGAATTTTTTTAGGTATCCAGAGATTATCATAACAATAAGGATTCGGCCTACTCAGGGAATTTTTCTTGTTTGAACTTTAATTATTTTACACTAAAGGCAATATATGTTCTAAAGTGTGAGGGAAGTATATAGGATAAATTCTTGTGTTGTGTGTTTACTTTGTTTTATTTGGTTATTTCCTGTAACAACCCTAACCCGTATCCATCACTGAAACAGGGTTACAGAGCATTACCGAAATTTACAGAATAATAAATAGATATTTCCTATAATATAACATTCATGTCAGAAACCAATCGAAATCAAACATATTGTCCATTATATGAGCCCCAAGGGCCCAAAATATGTGTTAGAAATAAGTCGGGACTAAATTGGGTAGTCAGAGAATTTTTTAGAAAACATTGGAATTTTTCAAAGCTGTAGGGGTCACACGGCCGTGTGGCCAGGCTGTATGACTCACACGGTTAGGAGACACGCTAGTGTCTTAGGCCGTGTAGGCATTTGACATAGGGACACATGGCTGTGTCTAGCTCGTGTTTGTACCTGTGTAACTCTCTAACTTAGGTCACACAGCCAAATCACATGCCCATGTGCTACGCCGTGTGAGCATACTAACTTGCATTCCTAAAAGACACAGGGGACATAGGGCCATGTCACCTGGCTGTGTGCCACACATGGCTGAGACACACGCCCGTGTCTCTACTCGTGTGGACAAAAATAGGCCATTTTCTAAGCCATATTTCTAACCTAAATTGACACCAACCTAGCCTCAACAAATTGCCCATCAATGAGCCATAACAAGGCCTTCAACACAAGCAAAAATTATGTCTTAAACATGTATTATCACCACATAAAACCAATATGCCCGTAGGCACCTCATATGACAACTTAAAAGATGTCAACCAAGTATCCAAACTTATCTAATTAACCTATCTAACCAAGTTACCAAAGTTCACTTTAACTTAACTATATACATACATATATCACTTATACTAAAATCACACCCATACCTTAATTTCATATCAATATGTATGTTGGTTATATAAACAAAATATTATTCATAATATTTACATAAGCTAAATTTTACCAAAATCGAACAAAAGCCTATACATGCCAAATAAACTGTATTTAATGTTTCAAAAACTACCGAGATAAGCTGGATAGTGTGACTTAAGTGCTGATCCGATCGTCCAACCTTCTGAAAATCTAAAAAGACATTAAACAACATATATAAGCTTAATGAAGCTTAGAAAGTTCGACGGGTTAAACAAAATCTTACCGAACCTACTATAACAAGTCAAATAAATAAAATCATTCATGTCAATTCCCTATCATTCACAACTTCAATTGATAAAGACATTCGTATTCAAATCAATACAAAAATAAATAACATGTACTTCAAATTCATTAAATAAATCACTTTACCAAAATTTTTCATTCGAAGAACGACTTACAGATAAGAGTACATCGTCAACAGAAGCTCATAAGAGCTAATCCTCTCGAATACGCCAACAAAAGCTCGAAAGCTGAACAGAAGCTCGTAAGAGCTGAACAGAAAGTAAAACACAAGAGTTTGCAACAAATGTTGAACCCCGATTCACTTGCAAAAAATGTCGTTGTCTCCTTCCAATAGCATCATACACTAAAATACGAATGTACTCAAATCCCGTGTTCCATTCAAACCGAATATCCAATTTAATATTATAATTCCAACAATGACTCATTTCCAACAATAGAATAAATGCATAAAATCGTTCATCAAATTTATACAAATATTAAATTTTACTCGTACGAACTTATCTGGATTGAATTGTAGTAATTATAGAAGTTTAGGGACTATTCTGCTATTTTTCATTTTTCACGATACGGGATCTTGATCTAGAATATAAAATTACTCACTTATTAGCATATATTTCATTTCCAATTCACTTTACAATTAATACCCTTTAATTTTTTAAATTTACACAATTACCCCAAACTTTTACAATTTTTGTAATTTCCCTTAATTAGTTAATCTATCAAATTAACTAATTTTCTCAATCAATAATCTATCCAAATATTCTAGGCCTTCATACAGCCCCTAGTAAACTCAAAATTCACTATCAAACCCAAATATTTTAACCTTTTCACAATTTAATCCTAAAATTAATATTTTAAATAAATCACTTTATAAAATCATCATACAACATTATCAAAGCTCCAAATTCATGTTATTCATAAAAAAAATCTAATATCTATCAATGGCAACTTCCAAAATTTTTAATAAAATAAAAAAACAAAGGTATGATCTAGTTGGACCTAATTGTAACAATCTCAAAAACATAAAAATTACAAGAAACGGGCAAGAATTGAACTCAAATAATGCAAAAGTATGAAAAACCAGCTCAATCTCTCTCTCCTATGGCTGTTTTGGCTGAAAATTGAAGAAGAAATGTCTAGAAAACCTTCAAATTCAATTTGTTTTATTTTTAATTTCATCAAAATTACCATTTTGCCATTGAATCATTTTATTTTATTATTTTTCCTTCATATGCCACCTCACCTTTTAATTTTGGTTTATTTATTTCTTAAGTCCCCCTTCATTTATTAGTCAAGCCATTTAATCACTTAATTATTATATTTAACAAGTTTTGCACATTTTTCAATGTAGTCATTTTTAATTAATTAACTATCAAAACGTCAAAACCTTTCAACAAAACTTTAATAATATTTTTAATTAATTAATGAATTGGTAATTTGTGTTTTAAACAAATCTTTCTAAAACCACTTGACTTAATAAATCATTATAAAACACAAATTACCAATTCAAAAACTTTTTAAAATCATATTTGACTTGTAAATATTAAATAATAATATTTATTAACTTACTCGCCGGATTTGATGGTCTCGAACCACTATTTTCGATACCATTGAAAAATCGAACTGTTACATTTCCTTTTAAAAAAATAAAAAAATGTGTTATTGTTTGTGTTGCATCATGCTTGAATTATATTACTGTGAATAGTGGTTGAAAATAATAAAGCATGTAATGATTTTTTTCAAGCATGAATTTTTTTATTAATATAAGATAATTTGATTATTTTTAGAGGAAATTGGTTAGATTACCTAGTTAAATTTCATAATAGATTAGAAAAACCTAAGTGAGAATATTTGATGATGCCATATGAGATATAAGTCTTCTTGTAACAACCCAATAGTCAATGGTGTCAGAAAACGAGATTCAGGATTCTGTTTTCGTAAAACAAACTCGTGAATATTTTATTTAATATTTACGAGGTTAGTTTAGTAGTGAATTAGATTTGGTTAAGTAAATTTTGATGAAATTAGGAATTGTTAAGGTATGGGGACTAAATCGCATAAGGGCTAAAAGTGATATTATAGATTGAAATAAATTAAAGGGACTAAAATGGTAAATATACATTTACCTTGTTAAAGTGGACGACGTTAATGTATAGTATATATGATATATGTAAACTTATTATATATATTACATATGTTATAATAATAAAATGAAAATATAATAAAAGAAAGAATAAAGAGAATGGAAAGAGAAATGCATGCAAAACTAGAAGAAAGAAAGAAAGAAATGAAAAGGAGAACACGCACAGCCTTGGGACTTTAGAAGTTCAAGCTCAAATTGGTTAGTGCAATTTAATCATTTTCTCTTAATTTTTACGTTTTTGGAATCCTAGTACTTAGGACTAGTCAACCCGTGTTGCAATTTTTAATATTGCTTAGAATTTTAGAGTTACTATTGTTGAATAGTTTAAAAATAGAGGTTAAATTGATAGATTTTAAGTTATTGATGGAAAATGAATAAATTGTAGAATAAATTGTAAATTTTGAGTAATAAGGACTAAATTGTGAAAATTTTAAAATTTAATGGTATAATTGAAAATAGGTGTAACGCGCCTAAATTCATACTTTTGTTTTGTTAAAATATGACACAAATATCCGTATGTTTTAATGGTTAAGTGTTCTGGGTGTGTGTGTGAGGTCCCAAGTTCAAGCCTTAGCTTGGGTAAATTTTGGTATTTTTATGACTAAAACCCTATCTCTAGTCAGTGGGCTTAAGTTTAATTGTAGGTAAGCTTATATTAGAATGGGCCTGTTGGTCTGGTGGTTAAGTTGAGTGTTGGTGTGTTGAAGGTCCTGTGTTCAAATCCCCGCGTGTGCAAATGGGATAATTTTTGCTACTGGTTTCGGCAAGAGTTTGAATTAAACTGGATTCTGAGTAGTTGTGAATTGTGGGGATATGGGGAGAGAAATTAGGGATTGGGAAGTTGTTGTGATATGAAAATTCGACACTCTCTCTCACACTCTCTCTCATTGTTTTTCTCTCTACCAATTTACCCTTTTTTTCCCTTTCTGCCTAATTTTTGACTTGGTTCTGCCCTCTCCTTTTCTTCCATTTTGCTGGACCTATTCCTTTTTTTCATTTTTGTGACATTGATTATTCCCACGCGAGTTCGATAAGTGAGTTCTTAGTATTTTTGGGTGTGACGAGGAACCGTCATTTAATGGAATTGTGTTTCATGTCTAGGGGATCATTAAGCGGCTTTAGGATTCCAATCGTTGCTGTGGGATTGCAAATTTGCTAGTATTTGATCAAAGGTAAGAGTGGTTACTTCTTGGATAAAAATCTCAGTTTAGGTTCATTCTAAGTGTGCGTTAGAAACGATTATTTAAGGGTTTATTGTTCAATTGTAGGTTTTGTAGTGCTCAGTGATCATTTAGGCTTCAACCAGAATCAGGTGTGTACTCGAAAAAGTAGAAAACGGGGTTTCGGTGAAAGTTAAAAACTCCACTATCGATGCCACACGGGCCTGTGGTCGCCCATGTGGTAGGTTGTGTAACGCAACATGGGCGTGTGACTGACGAGTCAGGCCGTGCGCGCATGTCATGACGGTGTGACGGCCAGATGAGGCCGTGTAAGGTAATAATATTGAAAGTAATATTGAAAGTAATAAGTTATATAATAAGGTTAATAATATTTAAAGTAAAGTTGATAATATGAGTAAGGTAACCGAATTAGACTTGAATAACGAGTCTAAAGAACTTTTATCAGATATTAATAATAAATTAGGTAGTGTTCTTACTAATAAAAGTGAAGAACAAGAAATGGATTTAGGTCCATTATACTATGGTAATAGTAATGTTATTTTAGCTTTATCTGAGGAAGACCAAACTTCTTCGGACGAGTCGGATACTAATAATAGTATTAAAAAAGAAAAACAAAAAAGAGAATATTCAAAACAACAAAAATATGATTTTCAGTGTTATAAAGAACTTCTAGAACATTGGAAAGATAAATTTTCCACTACTGAGGATAAGTATGAAAGGGTAGAATATTTAAAGTTAATAGAAGAACTTTGTGAAAAACATAAAGGTCTGTTTAAAATATTTAATTATCACTATATGTTAAATAATGATATTACAGATAGTAGTAGTAGTTCAAATAATGATACTAAATTAGATGATAATAATTCTATAATTTCAGAAGAAATAAATGCTACTAGTTATAATTCTGATGAAGAAAACACTTCAACAGAAGAAAATATAGAAATACCGGAACCTATGGATACTGACAACACAGATCCTTATATTTCGAAACCTAAAGAAAATGATAAAAAAGATCTTTATGGGAAAAGAAAAATAGAATCAGATATTCAAAAAGATGATTATCTGAGATCTTTTAATAGGGATAATGAGCTAGTCGAAGAAACGACTAGAATATTTGAAACCATAGCTACTAATGATGTAAAACCTAAAAACCCAGGAGAATCATCTAGTCAACCTATACCGTATAGGATTGATGACTTAAATAAAAGAAATGTTGCTCAGGGTGGTATATATTTAGATTTAACTAAAATACCTTTGTCAGACTATGAAAAAACAATAGATGACTGGGCACAATCAATGACTATTGTTGTTAATAATAATAGCAATAGTTGGACAAAAGAAAAATTTTTAAATTATTTTGTAGGAACTTTTCAGGGAGATGTTTTGCAATTTCTCCGTCGGTGGGAAGAATCAGAAAAAGGTAAACAACAAAAGGAACAACTTATTAATCAAATAGGTACTCCTAAAGAATTATTAAAAGGTTTTACTTTACTTCTAAAAACAGAATTTTATGGTTATACTTATAAAAAAGATCAGGATGGCCAATCTAGTTATATTTTATCAAAAATAAAATTATGTGATATCAGATACTTAGAAGAATTTTCTAAAAAATTTCTTCACGAATATCAAAAGTTAAAAAATAGTAATATAGAATTTTGGAAAAACCAATATTTCCATAAGTTACCCCCACCATGGGATGAAATTTGTATAAATAAATATGCTTCTTATTTAGATAAACACAGTAAAGCAACTGGTTTAGATAAAGAAAATATAGATAGTATAGGAAATAGAATTAATTTTCCTAGAGAAAGAATTACTTTACATTGTTTACAGAGTAAAGCTGCTAAACAAGTTAAGAATAAATTAAGTCATATATATTGTACAAAATTATTGGAAGGTGAATGGGAGTTTGGTTGTAAACCCATACAACCTAAGACTTATAAAAATTATAAAAATAAAAAATATAAGATAGTAAAATGGAAACCAGGAAATAAAAAATATAATGGTAATAATAGTAATAATAATAACAAAAAGAAAAAATTTGTAAGAAGAAAGACTTCTAAAAAACCTATAAAACAAATTTGTAAATGTTTTATATGTGATGAAGAAGGTCATATAGCTACATATTGTCCTAATAAAGGGAAAAATGCTAGAAAAATGATTAAAATCTTGAAGAACAAGATTTAGAAATATGTTTTAGTGAGGAAATAAATCCTACAGAAATATTATATGAATTAATATCAGAAACAGATTCTGATACTGATAATGAAGAATATATCTTTATGTTAGGACATAAAAATCAGTTAGAAGAAATTCCTAAGACTGAACAACAGGATATAAAATTAGGAAATCTAATTGGTGAGGAAAAAGATTTCTTAGAAGAAATGATAGAAAAGATAACTAAAAATCATATTTCTAAAGAAGAAATATATAAAATATCCAAGTTTAAAATATGGTCACAAAGACATATTGAAAAGATTAGCGGTAATACAGTCGCTAAGGATACTAAAGGAGGATTAACTGAAATCCCTTTATTTACTAAAGAAAAAATTAAGAGGATTAGAAAGAAATATCTCAGGTTAGATATATACATTTAGGTATAATTATGATCACGATTAGAGCTTTATTTAGGAGAGGTCATGATGTACCTATAATAGCAGTTTTATTAGATAAAAGATTTGAAAATCCAATAAAAGCATTTATTGGAGGAATTCAATCAAATTTATATAATGGGGTAATAGGATTTAAGGTAAAACCAAATTATTTTATATCCATTACGGACCCTCTAATAGAAGAGTGTCTTTGTTTAAGAATTCAGACAAAAAATTCTGATATTAAGGATTTAGCAGAAGATCTTGCAATAAGCTGGACTGCTATTAATGAATATACTAATACTGCAGATGTAGAAATAAAAGAAGTAAATAATAAAATTATTGAACTTTTTGAACCTAATAAAATTACTACGGAAATACAGCCTAAATTATTACACTTAAAAGATCTTTCTATTCCAAAAGACTGGATAATAGGAGATATAAATAATGCAAGTACTTCAAAACCAGTAAGTACTATTGAATATATGGCATCAGGCGATAAATTATATTTTAAAAATAATCTGTTAACAAATACAGATGATAATCTAGTTCTACCTTCAACTTCTCAAATAGAGGAAGAAGAAGATAATAAAAGTACAACATTCTCTACACCGATAGGTATGAAAACAGTTCATATCCCTATCTTTCCTACCGAACCTAGCAGAAATTCTAGAAATACTAGAATAGAAGATATACAATCTTCGGTACAAGATATTAAAAATTGTATATATATTGAAATAAAAATTAAGGATAAAATTCCTTTACATGCTTTAATAGATACAGGTGCGACAACAAGTAGTTGTAAGATGAATGCTATTCCCAGAGAATATTGGAAACCTGTAAAAAGACCAATAAAGGTTAGTGGTATATTATCCTAGGTGTTCCAAATCGAGAGAAAAGTTTCTTCAAAAATCGTACTACTATTCTAGCATCGTTAGTAGGTAAGGCTTGGGCTTCCACCCATTTTGACATATAATCTACCGCTACTAGGATGTACTTATTCCCGAATGAAGTAGAGAATGGACCCATGAAATCAATACCCCATACATCAAATATTTCGAATGAAAGCATATAGCTCTGAGGCATTTCATTATCTTAAGAAATATTACCTGTTCTCTGGCATTTATCACAAGAGGTTACATACCTGTTGGCATCTCTGAAAAGTGTAGGCCAGTAAAAGCCTGATTCGAGTACCTTATGAGCAGTTCTAGCTCTACTATGATGTCCTCCTGTGGGTCCTGAATGGCAGTGATTTAAAATCTGGTATGCTTCTGTTTCAGCAACGCATCTTCGAATAACCTGATCTGTACAAATTCGAAAAAGAAAAGGATCCTCCCAAAAGTAGTTTTTCACATCAGCGAAGAATCGCTTCTTTTGCTGATGGGTTAGCCCTTTTGAGGTTATATTAGCTGCTAGATAATTTGCAAATCAGCAAACCAAGGAACTGCTACATCTACTAAGGCTAGGAGTTGTTCTTCAGGAAACAAGTCATTTATTTTATCGAGATACTTGGTTTGTGTGTTTTCTAATCTTGAAAGGTGATTTGCTGCCAAGTTTTTAGCTTCTTTCTTGTCCTTTATTTCTAAATCAAATTCCTGTAACAATAGAATCCATCTTATTAATCGAGGTTTTGCATCAGTTTTAGTTAAAAGGTAGCGAAGAGCAGAATGGTCAGTATAAACAATGACTTTTGACAAAATCAAATAAGATCTGAATTTGTCAAATACAGAAATAACGACTAGCAATTCTTTTTCTGTGGTAGTATAATTTGCTTGAGCAGCTGTCAAAGTTCTGCTAGCATAATAGATCGGTTGAAAGTGCTTGTCTCTTCGCTGTCCCAAAACTGCACTTACTGCAAAATCACTTGCATCGCACATTAGTTCAAAAGGTAGACTCCAATTAGGTGAAATCATAATCGGGGCATTGACTAACTTTTCCTTAAGAGTGTTAAAAGATTCTAAACAATCTTGGTCAAAGTTGAAAAGTACGTCTTTTTCTAGCAACTTTGTTAAAGGCTTAGCTATTTTAGAAAAATCTTTAATAAACCTGCGATAAAAACTGGCATGTCCTAAAAAGCTTCTTAGAGCCTTAACTGAATTAGGGGGAGGTAATTTTTCAATGGTTTCAATTGTTACTTTATCTACCTCTATCCCTTTACTAGAAATTTTATGTCCTAATACAATACCCTCTTGAACCATAAATTGGCATTTTTCCCAGTTTGACACTAAATTTGTCTCTTCACATCTTATCAAAACACGTTTTAGATTATTAAGACAAAGTTGAAAAGAATTATCGAAAACTGAAAAATCATCCATAAATACCTCCATGATGTCTTCCACGAATTCATTGAAGATAGCTAACATGTATCGCTGAAAAGTAACAGGAGTGTTACATAAACCAAAAGGCATTTTACGATAAGCAAACGTACTGTATAGACATATGAATGTCGTTTTCTCCTGTTCTTCTGGAGCTATCGGGATTTGGAAGTAACCAGAGAGGCCATCTAGGAAACAATAATACATGTGACCTGATAATCTTTCCAACATCTGATCAATAAAAGGTAAGGGAAAGTGATCTTTTCGAGTTGTGTCATTCAGCTTTCTATAATCAATGCAAACTCTCCATCCAGTGACTGTTCTTGTAAGTATTGACTTTTTTTTGTCATTAGACACCACGGTTAAGTCTCCCTTTTTAGGAACAACCTGCACAGGACTTACCCAAGAACTGTCAGAAATAGGATAAATAACGCCTGCATCTAGAAGTTTAATTACCTCGGCTTTTATGACTTCCTTCATGTTGGGATTCAATCGTCTCTGAGCTTGCACCGATGGTTTATATTCATCTTCCATTAAAATTTTATGGGTGCAAAAAGAAGGATTAATTCCCTTAATATCTAAAATTTTCCAAGCTATAGCCTGCTTGTGCTTCCTTAACACATGGAGTAATTCTTCTTTTTCTGCAATGCTTAAATCTAATGCGATAATAACTGGTAAAGTTGAATCTTCCCCTAAAAAGACATATTCTAAATTATCTGGCAGTTGCTTTAACTCTAATTTAGGGGGTTCATCAATGGAAGGTTTCTGTCTCAATTCATCATTCATCTTTATATTTTCATAACTTATGTGTCTCGTGATAATTTCATTAGAATCTAACTCCTTTCTTAGTTCGTCAATTTCAGTGGTGGCTTCATCTTTTCCTCCACCTTGAACAAGACACAGTTCCAACGTGTTTGCAAAAAAAGTTCCTGAAAATTATCTTGAACAAAGTAATCAATAATATCAACAAAATAGTAGGAATCATCTTGTTCTTTAGAAAATTTCATAACATCATAGATTTTAAAAACGACTTCTTCCTCACCAACTCTAAGTACTAATTTACCATCCCCTACATCAATAACAGCTCTAGCAGTGGCTAAGAATAGACGTCCCAAAATTAAAGGCACCTCAATATCCTCATCCATATCAAGCACAACAAAATCAACATGGAATATAAATTTATCTACCTTTACTAGTACATCTTCTATGATTCCCCTAGGATATTTAACAGATCTATCAGCTAGTTGAATACTCATCCTAGTGGGCTTTGGTTCCCCTAGACCTAGTTGCTTGAACATTTGTAAGGCATGAGATTAATGCTAGCACTTAAATTAGCTAAGGCTTTATCAATAAGTAAACTACCAATTAAACAAGGAATAGTAAAACTCACTGAATCTTTCAGTTTACCGACAGTTTATTTTGGAGAATAGCTGAGCATTCCTCGTTGAGTTCCACTGTGGCTAATTCTTCCAACTTCCTTTTATTTGTCAGAAGTTCTTTAAGGAACTTCGCGTACTTCGGTATCTGTGAAATTACTTCAACAAAAGGTAGGTTAATGTGTAATTGTTTAAAAAGTTCAAGAAATTTACCGAATTAAGCGTTTGTACGGTCTTTCTTCAACTTTACCGGGTATGGAATAGGCGGTTTGTATTCCTTGAGTGTTGGTAGAGTGTTTTCCTTGGGTTCTTCTACCTTATCTCCTGAAGATTCTGGAACAGACTTCTTTTCTGGTTCAGCTAGTATTTTCCCATCTCTTAGAGTAATTGCTTTGACATGTTCTCTGGGATTTGGCTCAGCATTACTTGGTAGTCCACCTTGTGGTCTCTCTGAAATTAATTTTGCAAGTTGACTGATTTGATTCTCAAGCCTTTGAATTGATGCTTGTTGGTTTTTTAGTACCGTTTCAGTGTTTTGGAAACAAGTTTCTGATGCGGCCATAAATTTGGTGAACATTTCTTCAAGATTCGGCTTTTTTTCTTGTTGTGGTGGTGACTGCTAAAATTCCGGAGGAGGCTGTTGCCTTTGATTTCCTTGTACTCCCAATGAAAAATTGGGGTGATTTCTCTAACCTGCATTTTAAGTATTACTATAAGGGTTATTTTGAGGTCTAGAATTGTTACCCATATAGTTGGTTTGCTCAGTTTCTATACTGTGTCCATAAGATGAATAATCCGGATTGAACATATTTCCTGGGGTTGTGTCGCATTGCATCACTGGTTGTGCCTGCGTAGAACCAACAAAATTATCAAACTTTTTATTTAAAAGTTCTACTTGGTTAGTAAGCATAGTGACAACATCAATATTATAAACTCCTGCGGTTTTTGTCAGCTTTGTCCTCATGACTTGCCACTGATAGTTATTCAGTGACATCTCTTCAATAAATTCATAAGCTGCTTCGAGTGTTCTATTGTTGATTGTTCCTCCTGCGGCTGCATCGATCATTTGCCTTGTTGAAAGATTCAAACCGTTGTGAAAGGTTTGAACTTGTAACCACAAAGGTAACCCATGATGAGGGCATCTTCTTAAAAGATCTTTGTATCCCTCCCAGGCATCGTAGAGTGTTTCTAGATCCATCTGCACAAAAGAAGAGATATCGTTTTGTAATTTAGCTATTTTAGCTGGAGGAAAATATTTAAGTAAAAATTTTTTTGTCATCTGTTCCCATGTAGTGATTGAGCCTTGTGATAAAGAATTTAACCACTGTTTGGCTTTATTTCTCAAAGAGAATGGAAATAGCCTTAAACGAATGGTATCATCAGAAACGCCATTAATTTTAAAAGTATCACAAAGTTCTAAAAAATTGGCTATGTGTGAATTTGGATCTTCATCCTGTAAACCATCAAACTGCACTAATTGCTGTATCATCTGAATAGTGTTAGGTTTTAATTCAAAATTATTAGCAGCAATGGCAGGTCTAATAATGCTAGTTTGAGTACCAGCCAAACTAGGTTTAGCATAATGATACATAGTACGAGGAGCTTCATCTTGATTCACTGGTTGGGCGGCTATTGCGGGGGGTGGTGGAATGTTTTGGTTTGCTTCTATCTCTTCTGTAGGTTCTGGTCCTTGTTCTTAATCTTATTCTGGATAATGTAGGCTTCGTTTGATCTCTCTGCGAGTTCTGCGAACTGTCGCTTCTAAGTCTTCGTCAAAAAGTAATGGTCCTGCTGGATTGTTTCTAGTCATAAACTAGAAATACCTAGAAGGAAAAAAAAAGCAAAGAAAATTAAAATAGAATAAAATAAAATAAAAATAAAAATAAATAAAAACCTAAAATAAATAAATATAGTAATGTCTAAAGTAATAAAAATCGAGTTTTCTTAATTTTTAGTTCCCCGGCAACGGCGCCAAAAACTTGATACTCGCGATATTAAGTAATAAAATTTATAAAAACTGATCACACCAAAAACTAACTAATATCACAATTTTAAAGGCAAGCGCACCTATCGAATAGTAGTATAGTTTAGCGGTAAGACCAAGTTATCGTACCCAAGGGAACCAAAAGTACTAATACTTACTTCCTTTCTATTATCTAGCCTAAAAATAAAAGAGGGTTGTATGAAAATAATTCTAAAACTAACTAAAAGTGCACAAAAAGTAAATTGGGGAAAACTTTCGGGAAAAGCTGATTGATATGAGCAATACTCAAGGGAGAATCCACCTAGACTTCACTTGTTATTAACTTCTTGAACTAGACGATTTCTTCACTTGACTTGATCCGTAGAGATCCCTAACCTATGTTAATACCTCCGTCGAGGATAAAAACAACTAATCCTAGGAGGTTAATGAAAGTTTCTTTATTAATTAACACCCCTAGGTTGCATTAATTCGATCTATGGATCCCTCTATTAGGTTTGACCCTAATCCGGCAGATTTATGTCGCCCTATGTCTAGGGTTGCATGCAACTCCGCTGAATTATAGTATATCTACTCTTAAAACAGGGACTTTTGCTCCTCTGCCTAAGCACATCGGTTTCTTGAAGTAATACCTAGGATTATTAAATCAATAATGAAGAACACATAATTAAGAACAATTCAAGTATTTATCATATAATTCAAGAATAAATAATAACAAGATCTGTCTTAGCTTTCATCCCCCTCAAGTATTTGAGAGGTTTAGTTCATAATTAATAAAGAAAATATCTCAGAAGAAATAAGATAACAAAACATAAAGAACCCAAAAACCCCTGAAGGAATTTAGGGGGATCCTCTGTCTTGATGTAGAATTCTGGCTTCTGGGATGAATCAATCGGCTTCCCTTGGAGTAATTCCTTGCTTTCACTCCTTATGTTGGCAAAAATATGTCGCTCCTTTTTGGGAGAAAAGAGTACACCCTAAGAGTTACCTTCTAGGGTCTTTATATAGAGCTTTGGGATACCTTTTTTAGCCTCTAAGTATCCAAATCCGAGTGAAATTGCACTTCCTCACGACAGGGACACGCCTGTGTGCCACACCCGTGTGGTTTCGATAAGGGCCGTGTTCGGGCCTGTTAAGGTGGCATGGCCGTGTGGCCTGGCCGTACTTGTCGGGGCTGGGTCGCGTTGGACCTTGTGTGGCACGGCCGTGTGCCACGGCCGTGTGGTGACTTCTTAGGCCGTGTTGTTTTCACACTTTGGCCCATTTTCTTCGTTTTTGGTCCATTTTCCATTCTTTTCTCTTCCTTATGCTCTCCTAAGTATAAGATATGAAAAAGAAAGATTAAGAGATAATAATTCATCCAAAATATAGGCTAAACATGAGGTAAAAATATGTATAATTTATCGTTTATCACTTCTCGAGGTAACTTGCTTGGCATGGTGGAAAGGTTGATGTCTCAATATTAGGGAGTGATGTCATGATATGAAGAATCATAGAACTCTAGATTGTGACATCAACATCCTAAGGTTCCAACGTTGAAGTTGCTTAGTTGATCCTTTCCTTCTTATTCCTTAGTTAAGTCCTTGAAAATGCCTTAGCCACACATTAAGCTCAATTTGACATATAATTGATGTTTTTATTAAAAATAACATAAAAATAACTAAAAAAATACAATTCACATAAATGCTAATCTAAATGTGAAAAACGATAAAAGACTTGAAAGATCACCCCCTAAACAAACTTTTAAGTATGAAATGAGCTTAAATTTTTATGTCAAAATACAATGTATTTGTGCTAGAAGGGAAACAATCCTTTATCGATATAAAGCCTATGAAAAGGTGGATCATGCATCAAACTTTGAAAGTAAAAAAGTATTTATACAATATGGGTAGTCAAAATAGAGTAAATACATTGAGGGAGGTACATATTAAACATTATTCTAGTGTTATACAATGTGATTTGTCGAAGTTGTTGGATGTTTACTATGGTTTGGTAGAGACACAAGAGTCCTTTCAAAGTTTCAAGATGAGTAGGCAAAGTTGCTTACAAACAGGAGTTGTCATCAACACTCAAGGTTCATTAATGTTTAACGTAAGTGTGCCCAAACTTTTTTGTAAGGATCAGGAGGACTTAGACTAAGGTAAGTTATAATGAGAGTGATTAGAAGTGAAGGCCTCCTAGGATCAATATGTACAATGTGGCATGGAAGATCAAATTGAATGGTGATAGAATTATAGGTTAAAAGACTATTCGATAGTGAAGTTAGTCGAGAATCGTTTAAGACATTATTGTAGTTTCAAGATAAAATGTCATGACCCATAAATAAAGGTCTATGACCAAGGTGATCATTTAAGTTAGATAGGTCTACTTAATCTATTAAGATCAATCCACTTCTTGAAACATTCTAGAAAACCCATTTACTAGAAGCTTGAGAACATAGAAAACTCTCTAATAAATTGTAGTTACTAGGTTAATTAAATTCCAGCAATATAGAAAATAGAGAGTTTAAATTTCCTTAAAACTCTATCATATAAATATGTTCAAATTAGAGCCATTGATGTAACTCAATCTGTACTACTGATGTAAGAGGGACTCAACTATAAATAGAGGCTCATTTCATTGAACAAATCAATTTAGAATCTATTGAAGGGTTGAACTTTTGTCATCCTTAATTATAACTAGACTTTAAAATCTCAATTAAGTTAAGGTTGATAATATCATTTTAACTTTCTACTCAACACTTGGTTTAAATTTTGTTATCTTTCCTTAGTTTGTTATGTCTAACAGCTATTAATAATTGTATCACACTTATGTGTGGAAAAATAATGTATTTAAAATATTGATGTACATTTAAAATAATTTTCAAAAATAATAAAATGAATAATTTGAAAATATAAAAATGCCTATAATCATATTTATTAATCGATTCGAATATGGTTTTTAGTACTTTCTCTAGTCGGGGTGTGAGTTTGTTTAATTGCCTATTGCATAAACAGAAATTGCTACTTGCCCCCAAAATGAAAATCTAAGATGAAGGCTCCGTTCGGCTGTGCTTCTGGGATGGGCTTTTGCCCAAAAAGTACTTTTTGGTTAAAAGCATTAAAGAACAGCTCACAATTTTGCCACTTTTCAACTTTAGAGAAGCACTTTTTTGCAGATGATGAAGCAACAATTTTGCTACTTTTTCTTAGCCAAAAGTGCTTTTGGCCTTATATCACTTTTTTACCCTTCATTTTTCTTCTTTCCAAATTGACAGCAGACTTTTTTTTTTTTCATTTCTCTTTTGTTTACTTTTTCTCTAGTTGTATATGTGTTAAAATTATTAATTAAAAATAAAAAAATTATTTTTAAAATAATATAATTGTTAATTACTGATTATATTTAAATATTTAAATATAGTTTATATATTCTAATTAAATTTAATAAATAATTAATATTAATTACTTAGCTTTTGTTTCTTCACCAAGTCACGAGGCTTGTTAAACAAGCTTTTTGTTCTGCTTGCTTAGCTTTGTTACTTGATCCTCAGCTAAAACATATATATTTATATCGGTGTAAGTGGATATATTGAGAATAAAAAAGAAATTCATTAATAATAGGGTACATTAATTAATTAATTAATTAATTAATTACTTAGAAATATTTAAAATTAATATTATATATTAAAATATTAACAATAAGTTATAATAAATTATTTTTTATATTTTTGCTAAAATATCATAATATTAACTAATTTGAACATTATTTAAATACATATTTGTTACTTTATAATATCATGTCTAAAATGGACATTTTACTTCTCAAAAGTACTTTTTAACAGCAATACCAAACACTTAAATATTTCAAAAGTACTTTTCGAAAGCACTTCTCAAAAGTACTTTTTCACAGCACTTCTCAAAAGCACTTTTCAAAAGTATTGCCAAACTGGCCCGAAATAAGAGATGTCCAATGATTTATTCGACTACTCAAAAAGTCAAAACATAAATCATCCGAGTTCACACGACCCGACCCGGTTATTGCCAATTTTTTATTTTCTGGTGTTGGAATGGAAAAAGCCAAATGTGCGCACCCGCGCTACTATTCTTGTAATTCCTTACTTTGCCCTTTTGCATTTACAAGTTCCTTTTTAGTTTTTTTTTTCAATTAACCCTGCTAATCAGAAATTCTGTCTCGCTCTCTCCTCCATTATTTCATCTTCTTCTCACCATTTTTCTTTTCTTTTTTTTTTCTGAGAGGTAATCTCTTATTATATTTAATTTTGATGTATAAAATAAATTCTATAAATATGTATGATCAACCATGATCTAAACCTGTGTAAGGAGTTTTCTTTTCTCAATTAATAAATTATTTTGGGATACATGATAAGGATATTCTTAGATTCAATCTTTTATCTCGTTGAAATCCAAATCTATATATATGATTTTGCTTCCATGTTGTTTTTCAGGTTTAGATGCGTTGATGAGGTGAAAAAGAGAAAGAGAGGGCTGGATTTGGGAGATCGATCGTAGAAATTTGGTGTTATTTGAAAGAAAGATAGTTCAATTGGTAAATTAATTGAAAAATGGAGTCGTCGAATCAAGCGGAGTTCGATTACTTGTTCAAGTTGCTGATGATAGGAGATTCAGGAGTTGGAAAGAGTAGTCTTCTTTTAAGTTTCACTTCCGATTCCTTTGAGAACTCTCTCCCACTATGGTAAGTATTCATTTTGAACTGTGCTCATCAACTTTTATTCCTGTTTATGTCTTATAATTTATAATGGCATTGTCTTGATCTGCGGAACATGAAGGTATCTACGCTCCCTTTTGGATTTCTTTTTCAAGATCAAAAGGCGGCTTACCAAAAAATATTTTTGAAGGAAAATTGAAAACATAACTTTCTTTTGGAGAAAAATGTATGAATTTACTTATGTATGGATGCTGTTGTTACTTGCGTTTTCCAGTTTAACCAATGGAAATTATCCAAAAGCTTAAGAATGGAGTTTCCAAATCTTAAATTTTAACTCGATTGGATCTCAAATGTTGGATGTGCCAAATTAATTCTTGGTTTTATGGTTCTGAGAAATGAGGTTTGCATTGTCTTTTTGTGGATAGTTTTGTTTTGTCTTTTGATAAAAAGAAAGGAAATATGATGAATGAACAGAAAGACTGTAAATTGGGAATGCAAATTTTATTTTGTCAGAAATCTAGAATGTATTGATGATCTTGCAATGTGGTCTTGGTTAAACTATTCTATTTCTGTAAGCCTTCATGCATTCACATTAAACTGATTATAAGAATCATTAATCTGCTTACATATCTTTATGTCCTGATTTAGAACTCTACTTGTTTTGTTGTGTAGGTGTTGATTTTAAAGTGAAATATGTAAATGCCGGGGATAAAAAGCTGAAGCTTGCAATTTGGGATACAGGTAATACCTAAAGTTTGCTAATGTATTATTTCTGGTTTTTCTTTGATTTTTTTTTGAAAGAAAAAGGTCCAAAAAGGCCAAGTATATTAAATTAGAAGGTATCCAGCAACACTAACCGGTGGATGAAATCTGGTAGTCGAAACCAAATCCAAAGCAGCGTTCCCATCCATCAGCCAATATGCCATGCAATGAGCAACATGATTGGCTGACCTATGGGAAAAGGAAAAACTAACAGCATCGAAAGAATTGCAAATATTTAAGGCCCTTCTAACAATACGCCATAAAGGTACAAATCAAGAGTCCGACTATTGAACTTATTAATAATAAAAGCACAATTAGACTCGAAAATAACTCCTGAGAAACCCTTCTCGAGGGTCTTCTAAGCAGTGCAAGCTGAAGCGATAGCCTTAGCTGAAGGGGCATTAAAAGCCTCAGTGATCGAACAAGCATAATCAGCTAGCACCATGTCCTCATGGTCACGAACAATGGCACCGCTAGAAGCAACTTTTGTCTGTGCATTCCATGCCACGTCAACATTAATTTTGACCGCATCTTCACGAGGCGGAGACCATCGGGTCACAATCGGACGTCAAAGTAACAGCGGCACATAAAAAAGGTTATGCACCCGCTACTCATGATGGATCGAACGAGCTCTCAAAACCACATCTTGCAAAGAAGAAACCTGCCCTTGAATCACAAACAAGTTCCTTGCTTCCCATAGCTGCCATAGACGCATAAGAAAACTAGTGAAAGCTCTTTTGTCCATCTTCCTCATTGCTGCCTCGAGCCAATCAATCGCATTGCAAAAAGACAAACAAAGCAAAACATTATGAATATTACACAAGATTAAAGCCTCCCTTGAAATTGGGCAATCCCAAAGAGCATGTATAACATCCTCCTTAGTTGTCCTACATCTAGGGCAACTCGGATCCACCCCTGGGGAGAACATAGCACATCCATCAGCCGTAGGGAGGATGCCATGACCCAGTCTCCATCCAAACAGTCAATTGTTTGGAAGGGTTTCAGCTTCCAAAATTACTTCCAAAAGACTATGAGGTCCTAAACCCAAAGTCTGAAGAAGTAACCAATTATACGCCGAACGCGTGGTATAAACATTGTTGGGGGCATGCCCCCAAACCAACTAGTCTTCATTTGCCTTGCCAATAGGCAGATGGAGAATTCAGGAAGCATCTCATTTTTG